>BQNB010105813.1:0-23524 GCA_026074375.1 Tanacetum coccineum | reverse complement strand
AAATTATTGTAACCGATGTTTGAATTCGAATGGCGTAAAAGTTAAAGGCATAAAGTCAAATTCGGAGCTGCTGGAGTAACCTCCACTAAAAATGGATTTTCCGGAGTTCTATAAGGAGTTAGAGGCTGAATTTTGGGGAGCAAGTGCAAAACTCATGAGGCTACACCTCTTCAACTGGAGCTCAGATTGGGGAAGAATCTTTCTAGGAGTTTCAGGCCCGTCAAGTCAGCTAAACTTTTAGGGTAGTTTTGGGCTTCAAGTTCATTTGGGGTTTCACTTGCTCATGATGGTTCTTGGAGTAAGTGGAAGCCTCCTTGTGGTTGTGTGGTTAACCCTTAGTTGACTTCTTGGTTCTCGTGATGGCTCACGAGACCAAGCATAGATTTTTCATCGGTTGAGGCTTTGCATACTTATGGTTGTGTTGTTTTGTTTGCTTTTATATATGCTTGGAATGTATATAACTTGCAAATGTTTTTATAAAACAAAAAATAAAACACAAACCAATTTTAAAAACTAAATCTTTGATTTAGTTTAAAGTTTAAATATGATTTGAAACTAAACACTTGTTTTTATATAAATAGCACTAAATAAATGTTATGATTGTTATTTAATTTATGTATTGTTCAAACTAATCACCTAGGTTATATATATTAGTCATGAAAATGAACAACTTGACACATATAAAAATAAGTATTAGACTTAAGTTAAAAATATTTTTTAACTTGTGCTACGAAGGATGAATGCATGCTTCCTCGTACACACTTTTTGATAATTTATCAAAACTTATACCCGTCACAAATTTAAGTCATGCCGTCCAATTGGTTGATATCACTTGCAATTACTTTTTGCTATGCGTGAGACGTAAGTGAATTGTAACTCAAGGTGATTATTCTCTATGCGTGAGACCTAGATATATTCTCACATGTTCTCGCATTGGATGACTTAATCGAGTTAAGCAGGTGAGACCTTGGCTCAAGGCAAGGATGGGACTAAACATGCCAGCTTGACATTAGTAGCTCGCTCGTTTACTAATGCTACGAGTCCCATATGGTCTAAGATAGCATAAGTCGTTCCACTTGGTGAATGTTCACCTACCTATTGAACTACCATTGCTAGCAGATCAACTGATGTTAATGGTGAACCTCAATGAGGATCTTATCATCTCGTAAAATTAATTGTTTTAATTATAACTTGGTAGTTAATTTTAAATGATTGATTTCGAAAATACTAACATATGAAACTTTGTAATTTCTAATTAATGGCATTTATGCGAACATAAACCGTAAATAAAAGTTTTGCTCCTTTCCTTTGTTGGAGGAAGTGCAAACTAAGTCTCATTTCCTTGTAAAAAAGAGACTTATTCATATCCTTTCTACTTGTATGAGAAAGCTATAATAGGAACACTTGAATTTACCAGTTCTAATCAAACTCAAAGCACACTTACTTGATATATCGTATTGTCTTGTAAAAGTTAAACGGTTACTATAGTTGCACATCTTATTTGGATAACTAGAGAACATGTTTTCTATAACTACCAAAACGATACATCTTGAAGCGTCAAGACATTGTATGAGTTTTAATGATTAGAAATGGAAATCTTAATAAATCGCGAAAAAGAAAAAGGAAATTACTAGCATATTTTTCTAGTAGTTTTCCTTAACTCAATATTTTTATTAAGATTCTACACATCCTTGAGGTAAAGTAGAAGCAGGAATTGCATGCAAAACTTTTAAGTTAAAGAATGAAATTAATGGCTAGTCCATCATATATATAGTAGAACTTGATGCACTTCTTTGAATATCTAAGTACATGTTTACTAGTCTGTGAGGCTCACATTAGTGATAATGTTCAGATATTCAAAGAGTAGAAAAGTAAATAAATTGCTTCCGTCCACTTCATTTGGATATAGGACACACATATAATGTTATCTATCAAGTGAAAGCAATGCATTTTACTGCTGAAATAGACGCACATGGTAAGTTGTCCCTAAATTCAGTGCGGGAAGCTATGGGCCTTAACACCTTGTAAGTGACACATTTTATTTCTAGATCGTCTTGAAATAATACATTACTTTTCACATATGAAGCATCATAGTTTTATAAGAATCATTGCATATTATTCTATTAGATAACTTGTCCCTTTTCTGATGTCGTTGCCTTAAATGTTATCTACACAATATTTATGCATGATTGTTTATTAAACAGTAAAGTTCTATATATACTTGTAATGCAAATGTGATTTTAGTTTGACTTAAATCATATCATATCTGTGACATTGTCATATTATTCATACAAACAAACGGAAGCGTGGTGGGCTCATAACCCACTAGTCCCAGGATCGTAACCTGACTCGTAGTATGCTCATTTGTTTGTATAAATGCTTGATTTTGTGCCATGCACAAGTGGGAGAAATCTTAATTGTGTGCATGGTACAACACACAACAATATGACTAATGGTTTTTCTTAACCGCATGGTAAGAAAGCTAATATTCTACTAGGACTTATACACCTCGTTGTATGTCACCCTACTTAGAACTAGTGTCAAGAAATAATGAATACCTACTTCATCATATTCACTAAAAGGTTTAGCCAATATGATTGTGTCTTCTTGTAAAGACATCAATAAGAAGTATGCAATTACCTTGAAAAGACTGTTGAAACCAAGAGTCGATGCTCAATAATACTTTATTTAATATGTTTATTTCTTCTTGTAAAGACATAAACATCAGGTCCTTGAACTGTTCAAAGACTTATAAAGTAAGCGATTGACTTGTCATGTCTCATTGTCACGACATGTACATGAAGTTATTGAAATGATCAAAGACTTATAACGTAATGTTAGCAATTAACGTGTTATGTCTTCTAGTTAAGACATGTACATAAAGTCCTTAAACTTCTCTAAGACTTCTACGTTATAGCATGCAATTGGCTTGAAATTACTGTTAATGCCATTATGGTGTTGAACAATATGGCAAGTATGTGAGCAAAGGTTAAGGTTATCTAAGAATTTGTAACACTGTCTCAACAATCCCCAATTACTCCATAAGAATACAACATCGCTATGGTATGTCTGATGTGTAAAATCAAACTCTGTTGATATTGTTTGATTTTTAATAACTTTAACTACCCGACCTTTAATCTTATCAAGGTTAACAAAATTAAGCAAGCCACGTGTTTACTCAATATGGTTCCAACCAAGAAGGTAACTAAGACACCATCAGGTTATGGAATGGGAAGACTCCCATTAAGTCTTAACTAAAGTTTTGAATTTGTTGAGATCACTTTAAGCGTTGTTTATTAGCAAACTAGAGTCAAGAACTGCCAGCATATATTATACATCCCAAACGAGAACAATTTTATTGTTGCTCGACTTGTTGCGTATTTAGAGAAAGTCTCCTCTTACAAGAAGCAAGTGGGAGCATCTATTTTTGGAGAAAGTCTCTTCTTAGACAACCTTCTGAATGCACTAGCTAACGAAATAATGAATGTTGAGATGTAGTCCATGAAAGAAAATCATTTTTGGAATTTGATTGATCTTTCACCAATCGGTAAGACTAAGAGGTTAAATTGGTTCTTCTAGAAGAAGACTAATATGGACAAAAATATACACACATTTAAACACAAGCCTTGTGGTAAGGGTTTTACTTATACTCAAGCGGTTGATTGTGATTAAAGCTTTTTTTTCTTATGTCATCGTTTAAATGAATAAAGATACTACAGCTTGAAATCAATGAATATGTACATATGCAATATGGATGTCAAAATCTCCTTCTTGGAATGATTACCTTTACGTGGACGTTGTGTAATCATAAGGGTTTATGAATCAAACTAATCTATATAAAGTGTGCAAGCTGTATATATCCAAGTGTGGATTAGAGCAGACATCTAGGAGCTAGAATCTTAAGTTTAAATCAATAATTTGATTTTGATTGAAACAAAGATAACTTCGAGTACACTTTAAATCAAGTCGGATAGCATTATGTTTTGTCTTTCTTATATAATCATATGGTTGCTAACATATTGAATTGGATATTTCACCTAACCTAGATTTTAATCCTTAGTTTGGAATAATATTTCTATCTAAGATATAACAAAATAAAACATACAACCTTGGAGCATATGTTTATTAGGATAGACATACACGATTAATAAGTCTAAAACAATATGACACATCATTGAGCAAGACTCAAAGTTTTATCTCACCTGATAAGATTGAACACATGCATGAAAACGTTTAGTTTGCACCCCACTAAAGATACATTATATTGTCATGATAAGTATTATGACGAATAGTCAACACGTGCATGAATGCAAGATGAACCGGGAACCATATAAGTTAAGTGGAAAGTACATTAGACTACTTTTGAAACGAACACATCAAAATGGCCTGCAAAGGACTAAAGACATGTTCATCATTTACGAATTTTAAATAATGAGATTAGCGTTGAGTTTATACACTAATGCTTATTTTGATTGAGATGATGCTCAATTCTAGTGGTGGCAGGATTCATCATAAATGATAATACTGCTGACTAGGCATACTTGATTGAAAGCATTGTTGCATTATTCATTAAAGAACAAGAATACTTCGCAGTTTAGGAAGCTGTTTTAAAAAACTGTCTTAAATCTATGTAGTTGTTTGTTTGGGCTTAAATAAACAAAGTAATGTATTGTGGTAATGCTAGTATTATTTTATTAGCACTTGAACGCATATATACAAAGTGACAATCATCATATATACTCACAAGAACCTTCACTGCTTGTGGATTTGAAACAATTATTTCTCAAGTTCACTCAGATGACAACTTAGTTGGTACTTTTTACAAAGTCAATGTTTTGTACCAAGCATGTTTATCATGCTAGGAACATTGAACTTCGACCTGCTAGTAGTCTCATGTATATCTGTTTTTAGTATTTGAATAATGGAACGTTAAGAAGTTGTATTAAGTAATGAAATAGATATACCTGAATATCATTTTAATTATACTACGATGTTCTATATTTACAGTTTAAATCCATGAATAATTTATCTAATTCTAAAACGTCCAGTGTCAGTTAAGAAATCGGGAGTATAATTGAAATAAGGCAAATGTTGAGTGTTTTTGGTCCATATTCATATAATATGAATAATTAAAGGTATGATACCTGCCCAACTCTTATGTTGTTTCATATGATGAACATTAGACTGACCCAACCTACAAGAATCACTACATAAGGATCGGTCAATAGAAATCTCGCAAATGGTTATGTCTCTCATCTCAGACTTGAGATCAAGTAGATTTGTGTGGTGGAATGTCAATCTTTTGATATGGTTATTCAACGCTACCCAAACAAGGCTGTTATAAAGAACATTTTTAGGAGGGATGTAAAACACATGGACATACACGGTGACAGTCAAAATAGGATTTGTTCCTCCATATGTTTTAGAGTATACGATACTCTTGGGGGCCCCTCGATAGATTGAAACAGATGTATGAGTGGGCCACACCCAAAATGTAATTAAGATAATACTTGATTAATCTGGTAATCTAGTTCAATATCTATATTGAGAAACAGAATCGTTAAGCATTAGAATGACTCATGATCCGTGTCTAATGTTTAACATAGTATATGTAACAAAAGGACGATTGATATCTAAACCATTTAAAATGAGATGTTTAAGAAACAATCTTCATATGTTTCTAGGAGCATTGGCGTGTTGCTAGACGCTAACATTTGCTTGTATTATTACTTGATTATTATGACGTGCGCAAGTGGGAGCCGTTGGAGTATGCTCGTGTCATAATAAATAATTATACGGCTAGACACATGTGAGCCTATGGGGTCACACACATATACACTGAGGTACCACTTTATATATCGTGATTATTGTATTTACGGTATATAAATAAGCTACATAACGCGAGATCAATATCAGGCCTCTAATAGATAAGTGATGGACTTAGTTTATTGGACTTGGAAATGAAAAGCCCATCAAGCCCTATTAAGGGGACAACCTTATGGATGGTTAAGGAAGGGGATAAGATCAAGTTTTTGTTTTTTTCTTAATCTATTACTTTGAATCTTGCTTATTCAAAGTGTATTATAAGGTTACGGGTTTAAGGAATAGCATCCAAGAGGTATACGGTGAAGTGTAGTGTGGACTATCATAGAGGTGATCTACTTTGGTCACTTGGTTTCTTGGGTGGATCGTGCATAGGTGAAGGTCATTGTTTAATTCTACCGATTACGCTACAAAGGTAATAACTGTTGTTATTTATTTAATTAATCATATGACTCTATGGATCAGTTGATAGGTGATTTATCCGATGTGTTTAATATTTAATAATGTGTTATTTTATTATCTAATCACCTATAAAAGCTACACTAAAAAGACAAATAAAATCTCACTTGATAGGAATCTAGTGAGTAGACCTAAGCTATATAGAATCTGAAACCTAGACTATTCCCTGGCAGCGGCGCCAAAAACTTGATTCGGATGTTGTAAATGCAGAATTTTTACAACCCTCCTAGGCATTGTACCTAACCGTTGTAGTGTAGTATAGGTAAGACTCGAGGGGTTATTATCGTTCTCTAGTGAATAGTTTAGGTAGTCTCTAATTGTATGGTTATTAAGGTCTAGAGGTTCAGAGAAGATTATTTTTGTGTTTTTATATTTTATAGAAAACAAGTAAAACCTCGGGTTTGAAGGGGGTTGATTTAAATAATTAACTACTCCTAATTCTAAACTAATTGCAAAAAAGTAAAGTGATAGAAAAACTCGTATGGTTAAACAAATGTGTTTACCTAATCGTGCACTACTCCCTAGTTGTCTTCTCTGATTTTATTACCCGTTAGCCTTGTAATGGAATGTGTAAGTATTTAATAAATGAAACACCTAACTCGGAATCCATCCAAATGGTAAGGTAGTATGAAGACTATTGCGTAGGTATCCTCTAACCTAGCCGCGTTTCCCTAGATGTCTTCGCTTTGCAATTAAGAAGCTAGTTTTCTAAAGCCTAACGCGCACATCATTAACAAGAAGTAATAACAAAAGACAAATAACCAGGTTTCATGCAATAAGCAAACACAATTAGATTTCAAGAAACATGTTAATTGAAAGCGAAAACAATTAATCAAACAACACATAGACATATCGAATGATTAAAAGAGATAAATAACTTTACTTCAATTAAACATGGAGTATGAAGAGTGTACAAAGGTTAATAAAACTTAAAAAACGTTCCTAAATTCTGCGTCCAAAAGCTTACTAACGATTTCCATATGATTTTTTCCACACAAAACCTAAAAAAATTAAGGGTTCTATATATAGAGAATAAGTTGCGACGTCGTCCCATACAATTCGCGATGTCATCACCCCGCGGAATCTTCTATGGGCCCCCAAGGTCGGCTATCTGACCGTCGTCAAATAAATCTTGCGAACGTCTCTGGAACATTTTTGACGTCGTCAAAGGAATTGTGAGCGTCCGTCTTCACGAACTGTATCCATCATCATGAATCATCTTCGTGTTGACACACGGTTTTTCTCTTTAAAACCAGCTTTTGATGACCTAACCGTTCACACTTCAACCCGAATCCCCGGATCGAGTTACCACATAGTTTTAAAACATTCTTATCTAAACACACAATTTTTTTTAAAAGAAGACAAAAAACGAAAAATAAAAAAAACCAATTCTGATATATAATCTTTACTAAATCTCCCTAACATGGAGAGTTAGCTATGGTATTAAACCACTCAACTTTTGTTGACAATATTGCAATCATCAACTTTGGTTGACCATTTAACTTAATCTTAAACTTTGTATTACCATTTGATTTAACACCTAAAGTTAAAAAAATTTAATTAAAGTTACCGTTTTTATATCTAACTTAAAATAATTATATTAACTATTACATTGAGTAAAGAGAAAAAAATAGTGTCATGACACCATCTTTAAGCCGTTGGATCAATCTATAAGCAATGTGTTATTGATTCTTGTTATCCAAAACCGTTATAGACATAAAGGACAACATAAAAACAATATTTCTAATTAAAATACATATATTATATTTTAAGTGTTCACGACTAGGTTGGTTAGTTACTTTCAAATTGTATGTCCAACCTCTCTACATGTGCATTAAATAGCTAATTAAAATTTTTTTTTTCTCTCTCGCACTTTTTTATTTATTTCATTCTCTCTCTGCACACCTTTTTTTATTAAATATATAAAAGAAGTAATAAAATATTATTAGGTTTGGGTTTTGGTATTGATAAATGTAAAAAAAAATTAAGATTGGTTGTATGTATTGACTAGCCTATAAACCCGTGATAAATCACGGGTAGCTAATATAAATTCAAGTAACAACCAAATTAGCATTTGAACGCAAATAGGTAAGGAATAGTGTTATAAAGTAAGGGATACATAACTAATACAAATTTAAGTAACAAAAAGTTTAATATTTGAAAAATTGAATAGTTAACAAACCAGATTTATATAGTAATAACATATTTACAAAATTTTGTGACCTAAACAACATAATAATAAAATTCGTCAATCTTTGAAATAAGCAAAGTTGTTGGAGTTGGCTTCGTATACCACAAGCAAGAATTACAAATGGTTATGCTTTTTAGTTCATATAGCTACAATGGTTGTGATAGACCATGTCAATTTTAGTGGACTAAAATAACTTGGCAAAGCAAGATTTTCTGTGAGAGAATTTTCATGGAACACTAAGTTGGTAGATTTTCTAGAAAAGTTTCCTAAGAAACACAGAGAAAACAGAAAACTTGTTCAAATTGAGTATTTTTTGAAAATTTTCTACTGAAAACAGAAAACATGTTTTCTCCTATTATAACTATGATTTAGAGAACTTGAGTTTGAAGTTCTCCAGTTTTCTAAAAGTTCCCTGGAGAAAGAAGAGTTACTTCATTCTCAAAGAAACTAGAGAAAGAAAATTAAGAACATTAACTAATTAAAGACCGAAGCTCCATCGTAGAGTGACCGAGCTTCCTTGTTCGACTCAATAAATTGAGGCTAACCAATTATAGGAACCCGATCTATCACTTCATATGCCGAACCACACGGATCGAATCAAGAAAATAAGAAGTAGAGGTGATGGTTTAGAGAGAGAGAGAAGAGAGAGAGATGAGAGAAAAAAGATGTATATGAATTTTTTTTTATGAGATTTGATTAGAATTGTAATTTCTTAGATATTTTCTTAGGAAAATATCTATATATATATATATCCCTACGACGCGTGGGATATTTAACTAGGACCCGGGCTCGAGTTTTGCTAGGGATTAAACCCAAAACATATACAATATTAGATTATCTATCGAGCCCGATTCCCGATATTATCCTATTACAACGTTAATTAATTAAAGACCGAAGCTCCATCGTAGAGTGACCGAGCTTCCTTGTTCGACTCAATAAATTGAGGCTAACAATCTCCCCCGAAGTGAGGTCTTGAACACGGGAACGAGCTTCCTTTATTGACCCAATAAAATTGAGGCTAACATGAGTATTTTCAAGGAACGCAGTTATATCGGTCCCACGGATGGCACCAACTTGTTAGTACAAAAGCCGTGTATGGGGGTGAATATGAGTCCAGGTTACTTGGTGTATTGGGCCAGTGATTGGGCTATGATGTAGATCTTGTACTAATCCAAGTAATCAAAGGGTGATCTGCACAAATGAGAGTAAACCGTTAGCCTTACCGCAGGGCGGACCCCGCGATTAAGCTCTGGCGTGAGAGGAAGTATACATGTTTGTCAGAGAATGTCAGAGTATATGTGTGTATTAATGATTAGACAGAATGTGCCTTTTTGGGGTGTGAAATGACCCCTATTTATAAGCAAGCCCAATACTAGGGTTTCCTAGTATTTCGTTTGTAACTGTTGGTGGCCGGAGTGGGTCCCTTGTCGGGCAAGGGTCCACGTATAATCGTGTCTGCGGACGCGAGTATTCTTCCGCTGTCAGTGTTTGTCCGCGGAGGTGCAACGGGTGCGGATTTGCAGATACTCACGTGCGTCTTTGGAATATCCGGAGCGCGACCCTTGTCAGGCTTAATAGTCCGGCTATTTGTTGCATTGGGCCTGCGTCCATATGCGTATATTATGAACTAAGCCTAGTAAGCTTGGTGTTCATACTATACGTCATCAAATGGTTTGTTTGCTTTAAATGAATTTCCACCAAAAGGAAATTTATGACTTTTATTGATTAAACAAGCATCACAATGAAAAGAACCATTTGACATTTTATTTGAATCAAGTCCTAGGTTCTTGAGAAGAAGTTTTAGAACATTGATTGATGGATGTCCAAGTTTGTGATGCCATGATAGAAGCGACTCAGTTGACATAGTGGTAGAATTTATTTGTAGAAGACAACGAAGGGAATGAATAACAGCATAGTAGATGTCGTCAATGTTCTCTCCCCGCATAAGATGCGCCCCCGTGCGAAGATCCTTAACCACAAAATGAAAAGGAAAAAATTCAATAGAAACTTTGTTAGTTTTGGAAAGTTTAGCAACAGAGACAATATTGTTACGTAATTGAGAAACAAAAAGAATATTATCGAGATTTAATGGATAAGAAGAAGTAGGTAAGGTGGAATGGCCAGTGTGAGTGATTGAGAGACGTTTACCATTTCCTAACATAATTTCGTTAGGCCCGCCATATTCAGATAGGGTGTGCACCGCCGAGCGTTCCGAGGCAGTGTGGTGAGAAGCACCAGAGTCAAACATCCATGGTTGTGCCGATGTGGTGTTAATCATGGGAGTTGTCGATGAGGGCATCGATATAGTGATGTTATTTTCTTTAAGAAAACGAGCAAGCTTCCTGCATTCTTTAGTGTCGTGACCAGGTATATTGCAATATTGACAAAAGGAGGAGTTTTGATTACCACATGGGGAAAAATGATTCCCACTTTGTTGTCCTGGTGACCGATGTGATTTTGGACCTTGATACGAGAAGCGGTTTATGCCACGAGTGTCTTGACTGAGCCTGGATTTGGACATAGAAGAACTTCGTTGAGTGTTGTTAACAGTAGCAATAACCGGGGCTGCTTGGGTGTCTTTGAGGGAACGCTCATGATCTACCAATTCGTCAAAGAGATTAGGAAAGGTAATGGAAGTGTCCTGAGCCTTTAATGCAGCTGAGATAGAAACAAAGTCATCACCAAGTTGTCCCAAGATGTAAACAGTAAGGTCTTCATCGTCGACTGGCTTTGGGCTAACACGAGGTCATCAGCAATAGTCTTCATTTCATGAAGGAATTCAGCAACCGAGCGAGAACCTTTGGGATTATTAGCCAGTCGTGACTTCAAGGAGATGATGCGAGACCAAGAGTGACTCGCAAAACTAGCAGACAAACGATTAAAGGCTTGGTATGATGTGTCAACAGAGGCGACGATATGTTGGATTGTGTCAGAACAACTTCCGAGTAGAGCACCTAGAAGTATTTGATCTTGACTGAGCCATAGATTGTACTTCGAATTTGGTTTTGTGGCATCAGCAGGGAGGGTTTTCGGTGGTTCGGTTTGTTTGCGACGATGATGGTGATGATGGTGGTTGTTATGTTTATATATATGCATGCGTTGTTGTCATCTACCTACTAAATAAAATAAGCTTTATGGGAAATGATCTTCAAAATAAAATACCAAAAAAATGACACATGTCTGACAAAAATAATCAACGACTGGCATTCAATTTTCTTCTTTCAACATTTATTGCAAGCAAAACCCCGAACCAAAAACCTCACAAAAGAACCCACACAACAAAACAAAAACCCTAAATCTGTGTAAATCAAGATCAGATCATAACCATCTATAGAATCAAAACTGATTATCAAACAAATTAACAACCAAATTCAATGATCATACCCCGCAACAAAAACATCCATTAAATTGAAAAACCAGACAAAACTGGAATAAATAATTCCGGATCATAATTATATGTGTGCTTCTAAATGAATCTCAGAATCCATGGATGATGAAGCTAGAGTCCTATATTTTTTAAATATGAAAATGGTAGTTTATTGTCACTTTTATTATTTTTATGGATCTTTGTCTATAAAGATTGTTACATACTGTATTTATGTTTGATTGATTTATTGTGACTTCGTACCTAACATCAGTCCCATTATTTCATTACTTTGATCAGGTCCATGTAACAAAGAGATTTTGTAATGCAGCACCACGGGGGAGGACCTGATGTTCTTGAAATTTCAACCACAATCAATTGTGCCAGTCAATTTTGTTTGGTCAACATCAAACATTAACATTAGTATGTAGCTATATAATTTTAATGTTTAGGATTTTGAATTATTAGTTGTATTTTCTTTATTCAGCTGTGAGATTGTTTCCATTGATGAATTACTTTATGAATCGCTTTTTTAAGTAGGTTTTGTTTTGAGTTCATTTGTTTAATTGTGCAGGTTTTCATGTTTATGAGTCGCATGGTTATATTTCTTCTTTTATACACACTTAAGAAGGTAGTCTTTCACATATGCATTTTGTTTTTAATTTTAAAATTAATGAAAATATACGTTTATCAGTTCTCTTATATTTGTATAGGATTTTATGATGCAGAAGTCTAACACAAAAATCAGGAAGAAAATGAAGAGCACACATTGTTGTCGATAATGATAGTCTTGATAGAAGAACATTATGTAAATCCACTCTCTGCACCACATTGCCCACAAGAAACGGTTGCGATGGTAAGCCATGTTCATATCAGTTGATTAAAAGATGATTAGGTATGTGTAATGTTACCTTTTTCCACTGTTTTTCATGTTTTAGTTCTCATTTTTACCAATATAAATTGACAAAATAGGTTGCATTCATTTTTTACAGGTTGCAATTCTTATTCATGTATACAAAGTGGAATAGTAAGATCAGGAAGAATGTTGGTGTATAACTGGAAAGGTAATCTTATGTCTATTATTCTTTATATTTTTCTAAAACATAGAATATTCAAGCATATCTGTGTTCATTTTGGTGCACATAACATTCTCTGTTCTTTTCCTTTCACAAATTGGATGACTTCTCCTATCGACACTAAACTAAAAATGGAAGAATGAGGCTTTGGTGCCAGGTTTGTAAACAGATGTACTCACATAATTGTGTATTAAAATACTAACTGTGTACTAATTGCTTAATTTGCTCTATCTATACTCTTCTCATAGAATCTCCGTCTGTTAGTCCAAGTACAATCATTCTGGGACACTCAATATATGCACTTTAGTAAGAGACTCAACTAATCGAAAATATAAAAGAAAATTGCTAATAACCTGAAAGTTGTAGAATTACATTTGATCTGTTAGGGATACCTAAAAAATGACCCATTCGTAAGTAAATGGGTTGAAGCTTCGACCTTTATATTCTAAGCTCTTTCAAGTTTTATCATGTTTGTAGTCACTTAAAGAGATTGGATAATAGGTGGGTCGGTGTGGGTTAAAAAGGTAATCCGTGGGTTAGTTTCAAATTTATACATGTAACATCAATTTTAGATAAGTTATGAGTAAAGTTGTTGGAAGATAGAGTGGCTTTTTGTAAGTAAAGAGTTTTAGATAAGTTATGGGTATAACTGCAAAAAGCAAACATACTTGATATGTAAAAGAAACTTTTTACGTATATTTCAAAAAGGATTACCTAGAACAAAATTTAAATAATGAATGAGTAGTCTAGCACTTTTTTAAACCATGGATTGCATGAATACATGTATTTTATCCTTAAGTTATGTGGTTTCACTGAGAGATGTGCTATTACGCATATCAAGTTCTTCCTGAGACTTATGAGGTGGTTGAATTGGGTTTTATTCGGTTGTATTTTATCTTAAATGGTTAAAAAATAATTAGTTAAATGGAATGGGTCAACTATTATGACACAAGTAAATATTAAAGCATACAACCTCCTTGCACTTAGTGGTGACAGAGATTTATATTATTAGCAGCCACAATGGATGTAGTGCTACATAAGGAAGAATCACGACATTGTGTATCAACATCTAAAGATGTAAATGATATGTTTTATACATGCTTTTTAGTACAATATCCGTTGTAGAGATTTGACAAATGTGTTGATAGATTCGATCATCATTGCAGGGTACATGCCGATATATTTTGTGAACACTTCCCTACTTTTAGACTACATTTGACGCATAACTATTATTACTACCTTTGCTATGATTAAATAACTGTGTCGGCAAAATGAATTACAATAAAACTCATGTTTTGAGATACAAACACCCTTTTAAGTGGTGGGTTATGGGTTTAACAAGGGTCCTTATATGTGTTGTGTCCATTTTAAGTGGTGGCATGTTGCCATGTAAATAATACCAGGTATTACATGAGGAATCCCTTACCTTTATTTTTGTTATTTCATTTTGGAAAATAATGAGACTACATAAATGAAGACAAGGCACTAAGGCTGGTTGGACAAAAATATTGTATCAATTTCATTATTGTCATTCCCACTTTATACAAACAATGATTCTTGATTGAGCTCTATAAGTTTAAGTTTATGTCGCAACCCGGTATGTCAATTCGAGACTACCGCAGTCATGTCTGAATATCGCAGGACCAGAATATCAACCTTACATCTATCGCCAAATTTCATTTTCTATCAACACTCAAAATAATTCTTTGACGTGTTTAACTGATACATATTATTTTTTCACCTAAACAGTTCAAGTGACTTTTCCACCCTGACCTTCCCACCGAATAGTCGCCTCTACTGGCTTCTTTGATTTATTTTTCTTGAGTGTGCCTATTTTGAATTTATGTCAGGTGGATTCAGACAGAGTTGTGGAGATTGGGTGACATTCACAATCTCGAATTCAATGAGCTTCTGAAAAGGTTTATATTAAGCAGGACATCCAGTCTTTTGTATGTGCCTAACTTGATCAGTCAGCCAATTTATAGAGATAATTTCAGTCCCAGAACGTAGAAGCTATGATACTCTTTCTATCCCGTGAACCTGCAAGAATTTAGCATAGAAAGTACATATAAAGCAATTTACATCATAAGTACATTCTAAGTAATGTGATTTTCCTATTTATTAAAGATTAATGATGTTCTCAGTAATTTTTTTTGTATATTAGATGCTCACATTGTGTTATCTTGAGGCTTTTAACATGACTATTGATCCATTGCATTGGGAGTTGCTGCTAAGGGCAAGCTATGTAGAGGCTTTTTATGTTAATGTTAAGGCGACTAATATTTGTTTTGTAAGATATTCTTAAGTTAGGTTATAAATTGGTGTTGGAATAATTTCATATATACCCAAGCAAATTCCTAAATATCATATATGCCCAATCTTAATCATTTTTAAATTTGTGACAAATTTAACTTTGTGTTATTTAAGCACTAAAACCATGGCTCAGCCATAACTTACCCCATGTTTATCTATCATCCTTTTATTCACTATGTTATCACGTACGATGAGTTGTTGATTATCCAAATAATAAGATTAATACAATAGAAGATCTCCCTTTTAAATAATCATATATTAAAGTGTTGTATGTGAGTCTATTCTTTCAATGAGATGTTGATTTCGTTGAATAACCATAGGTATACTAACTTTAATGACTTTTGTTAAAGAAGTGTCAATTCATAAAAAATTTCTTATATAGTCATCAATTGCCCATCTACAATATTTGATTCTAAACTGGAATGAGGAAGAACAATAACTGATTTAGGAAGAAGATGATAAAATGGTCATTGTTTAAATTCTTTCTTCAAGTAGATAACAAAAATGGGCAAATATGATATTATGAGTGTTAAAATGGGTATATTTGATATTTATAAATTATATTAGGTATATAAGAAATTAATAATGTTTTGAAGGGGATATATGAAATTCACCCAATTGGTGTTAGATACCTGGATTGGAAGTGAGATAGTTTTAGAGTTTTAATAGTATTTCGATATGAGAATTTTGGTAGGGCAGAATATGTAGCTAATTTGTATGTCAAAAAAGAATTTGGTAATATATATATATATTATCCTAGTTCTGCGAGCAGTGTATACTTTTGTAACGCGATCAGTTCCTGACATTCTTTTTTAGTATTGTGATAGAATTAGATAAGTCATACTTTTAAAAATTTGAACATAATTAAATTAATTTTGACCCATAATTTGTACATCTCTTGAAAGAGACCTATTTGTGTACAAGCTTCCATTTGCTGAAACTATTGGTTCTCTTAAATTCTATATCGTGTAGAAGCTATTGGTTTGCAACATGCTGAAAAAAATTTAAAAGATGGGGAAAATGACAACGACCTCGTATTTGTTGCACGAGAAAATGGATAAGCAGGTTCACGAACAGCAAGGTCTGTAATACTTCCCAATAGAGGATCAGTGAACTTTTGCTCTTGACTCTTTTGTTAGTTAAATAGTAAGGTATCATTATGTGAAAGTCAGATCCGAGAGTATCATGCATATGGTATGTTCAAAGTGTGCTTTTGACTTTTGAGGTCAACTATCGCAATGTCGTGAGAATGATAATGGTAATTAGGTAACTATTGTTTCAAATATTATTTCGGGGTCATAAAAAGTCAAAATTTGAATTACTTGCAGAAGATGACGGAGTGACTTTGGGTCAAATGTGAGTAGTCCAACAGCTTTACAAAATGACGAGGTTGACCAAAAAGTCATACTTACACCAAACTGAAGTCTCTTTTAACAAAGAGAGTCTAAGGTAATAAACCCATAATCTTGAAACTGTGGTTTATTCTTACAAGATTAATTCGCTATAGATATATTTTACAATAGAACTTTATAGAGATTATGTCATAATGCAATACCTTAGCTGTGCATACAAAGCAATTAATGGAGACTTCATTATATTATAACTAATACATTTTTCTTACCTTATCATTGCAGGGTGGTTTCTGATCACATCAGACTATTTCATTTGACAGTACATAGGTTCTGTGCAAAATACTCTTCTCTTTTACGTCTTTCTTAAGCTTTTGCATTATGAATACTGAATTCCTATTATTTTCATGTGAAACTTATATGGAACCTGGATTTATGTAAAGTGAAGGTTATGTCGAATGTAATGCATTGTATCTTAGCAATAAACAAACAATGGATATAACAGCAAATGAAGAAGCATGTTTTAGCACACAAAGTTTTATTACTTTTGCATTATTGTATTTTTTGCTTGTTGGATGTTTTTATAGAGTGAACTATGTTAGGGGGTCAACCTTAATTTTATTATTTTTGCATAACTCAATGTATTTTTTTGCTCTGATGGGTGTTTTTGTATACCAAGTTATGTTCAGGGTCAACCTTATTTTACTTTTACTTGTTTTTTTATAATACTGATTTCGATATTGAAAAGCCGAAGAGGAGAAGAAGCAAACAAACAACGTTTTCTTGAACTTGCTACATATCACAGAAAGAACTTTCTTCCATGTTGCACTTTAATTTATTTGAAGATCAATCCTATGATGACTTATTTTAGAGTAACGAGGAGAATTTTGAAGCTCTGGATCACGAAGATCAATATTTAGGAATGTCTTCTGAGAAATATACAAAATTTCACTTTTAGAATTATAATAAGTCTTTTTTATCAACGATAAGGGTAGTCTTATTTATTGTAGATTCCTTATTTTTAAACAATCAATGTTAATTTAGTAGTATATTTGAAATTTTTGTAGTGACATTTCCACCTTTTTATTTTTTTGTTGCTAATATTCAATCTTTTAACGTTATTTATATCTTACATTATACTACTAAATTTTTTGTCTTCAAAAATAATCTTATAGCTAGCCGCCCATTGGGCGGGCCTTGGCTTGTTTACTAGTTTTGTTTTGTAGCACGCATTCATATCTCGATTTCTTGGTGCCCCAAACAAGGAGGAGCATACACTGAAGAGGAGCACTTGCAAAACGTCTTATTTTATACTTTGCAACCGTCACGTCTTTATAGTGCATTCATCAAATACGTCTTCTAACCGCACCTCCACAACACCTTTTGCTTTGACAAAAATGGGGAGAAGATATGTAAACTCAACTACTAAAAACTTATTTTAGTTCACTTTTAATTAATATGAGTCTATATTTTGTCGTTATAAAAATGAGGAGATTGTTAATACAAATATTCGCGTAAAAACGATATTTATATTTAATGATATTCAAGTTTTGATAATAACAAATACAATGTCATACTATGTAAAAGTTTACATAAACAAGTTATTTAGTCGTAAGTTTACTTGCCGACGCCAAATCACTTAAGGTATGAATATGACATTATAAAGCGTAGTTAATGATTAAAGAAAAATATTTTGTCTTGCATACAAATTTAATCATTTGCATAAACTACTACTAATCAAATGATTTCAAGTTAACACATAAATAATTATAAATTAGTTATATTAATCAATAAGACAAAATAGAACTAACCATAAATAAAAACAATCTTTTCAAATTTTGAAAATCTTGACATTTTCATGTTAAAAACTATATTTTTCTAGACGAATATATTAAATCTGATTATTAAGTACAATTAGAATATTTTGTAAAGATTTGTGGTTAACCACTAAAAACAAAATAATACACACAGATCCACCATAATCAAAGACGGATCCAGGCTACAGTGGATCCATGGATCCGTGCAGCTGGCATATCAAATTTTAAATTTGCCTATAAATAGGAACCAAATATTTTCATTTGCTTAACCCTTTTCCAACTTTTATATTGCATATATATTTTCTCTCATACTTGTTATATAATGCATGTGTTATATAATGCATTAAAAGTGATCCAGTCATTCTACTCTTTAGTGAAGAACACAAAGAATACTTCAAGCTTCATGTGTTATAACACTCGCGCTTACACCAAGTAAGTAACGGTTCATGATAGTGGGCATAGTGGGTTATCGCTATTTAGGCTAATCTGTAATCATTTAAAAGAAATTAGGCAAAATAGCTTATAGGATGACAACAAAATAGTTTGTGAAATGATAGTAAAATAGTTTATAAGATGATCGAAAAATAGTTTATAAGATAGTAGTAAAATAGTTTATATGGTGATTGTGAAAATGTTTATAAGGCGATAACAATTTAAGGAGTAACTTACAAAAATAAATAAAGAATTAAAGTATAACCAACGAAATTGTCATAACACATAAATTGATATAGAATTTAAAACATTCACCCAATACAACGAAATTTAAAGGAAGTACAAATGCAAATCCCTTTAGGAAAGAGTCTAAGAAGGTTCCGACTTAAGTCTCACTATGCAAGGTGGGAAAAATCTCTCTAAGCATCAGCATTATCTGCAATGTTTTTAGGGTCCTGATCAGCTTCTCCTCCTCCAAAAGCATACACCATTCCCCAAGCTTCACCATTTTCGGTTTGATTCCCACGATTCTAGTTCTTTAACTTCAAGAAATTACTCTTGTAGTGCCCTTGCTCTCCACATTCATAACAAGTAGCCATGGTATTTTAATTTATCACCGGGCCTCTTTGATTTGTTATGGGAGCTAGACTCCTACAATCCTTGGTTTGATGACCAACCCTCTTGTAATTTCCGCACTTTGCAATGCACGGTCCAGTATGGTGAAATATGCATTTGTTGCACAGAGGTAAGGTTCTAGCATACTCTTTCTTCTCACCAGGCCCAGTAGTGTAGGACCTTTCTACGTTCTGCCTCTTGTAGGGTGGTTGCTGAACATAGTCGTCCCTTGGATTGTTCTACATCCTTCTTTTGTAATCAGCTTCTCTAGCAGCAAAAACATGAATTTTCTGATCCATCAAACTGTTTGCTAACTTAATAGTATCTTGAAGCCTTGTGGTTCTAGCTGAAGTCACATTTCCCTGAATGCTATCGGGAAGAACCCAAATGTACCTTTCTACTTTATCCTCTTCCTCAGGAACCATTCTTGGGTATAACAAAGCTAACTCCTGAAAACTTTGTGTATAACCCACTACATCGGTTCCTTTCACAGTTAGGTTCCACAACTCGCTTTCCAGCTTCTGAATTTCATTTCTTGGGCAGTAAGCTTCTGTCACCATCTTCATGAAGTCTTTCCATGACATGTCATAGGCTGCATCATGTCTAACAGTCCTAACATGGGAGTTCCACCATGTTAGAGCACCATTCAGCAAAGTACAAGTGACATACTTTACTTGACACTCAATATCACAATTACTGATATGGAATACAGAATCCATCTTCTCGAACCATCAGGCTAATCCTACAGCCCCTTTAGTACCCATGAAGTTAAGAGGTTGAAAGTTGAGGAATTCCTTATACATGCACCCTCGAGCCGTGTGCACGGTCCTTCTGCTACCACTTCTGCCATTAGATTGGCTTCCACTCCCATTTCCATTACCATTTTCGTTACCATTTTCGGTGTATTGATTAGTCTCGTAAGTTGCCAACGCATCATCCACGCGTTGGGCTATCAACTATTCGATGGCTTTAGAGCTCATTGATTGTCTTGTGGTAGGCATCTTTCTTCAAAATCAAAGGAGTAAAAAAAATCAGTCGAGTTCGAATTAATCAGCATGTTTCCAAGCGATGGGTCATAAGATGGCGTAGGTGTTTCAATAGTATGAGGCGGGTGTTCAAACTCTGAGTTGAATGGTAAGGTAACTAGTGTGATCGGTGGATTGTGATAAGTTTCAATGTTATGTAGAACGGTATTATGTAAATGACATGAAAAGGTTTTAAAGACCATCGTAGCACTCATAATGTCTTGGAAAAGTCCTAGTATTTATATAAATAACCTTTATATAAATAAGGCGAAGTAAACGCAAGTATAAGCAATGCAAGCATGTAGTGTTATGCACATGAAAAGTTTTATGTGATGCAATGTTTACGTAATGGTTATAGTCTAGGTGTAATATGTAACCTAGTTCTCTATAACCTGGCTTTGATACCAATCTGTAACACACCCAAAATATTTGGCAGCAGAAAGGTAATCGGGGGAGTTACTTCATAATACATAAGCACAAGATATAAGAGAGCGACCTCTATATGAGTCGTTTAAAAATTATCCTCGTTGATACATTTAAAATAAATAAGTTTTAACAAGTGGTCCCATAAGTTTGCATCATAAGAAAATCATAGTTTTAATACAACGAGAATAATTTAGTTCAAGAGAAAATCCATGAAAAATAGTCTTGATCATTGCGGACTCCAATGCACTTCATAAATGTCCATACGGGTTAGGCACCTGAGAAATACATGCTTAACAACGTCAATATAAAGTTGGTGAGTTCATAGGTTTAAGTTTATAGTAAGAGTGAACCGTAAGATTTAGTAAGGCATGACTATTGTACGCATACAATATCACAAAAAGTAATTACGATTGCACTAAGCTCATGACACTAAAGATACGACACAGTTTGCATGCAATTTAATGCAAAATAAAGTACCCAAGTAGGTGTTCAACCCGAAATACCCTAAGTCCGACATGGTATACGTCTATTAGTTCGGTCCTCCGAAACTAGTAAGCGCTTGACTTACCCGAACGAGGATGTCAATCCCAAATAGATCTATTTATAACAGCCACGCTTACACCAAGTAATTAACGGTTCATGATAGTGGCCATAGTGAGTTATCTCTATTTAGGCTAATCTATAATCATTTAAAAGAAAGGTACTTGCATCCATAAGTAAACACAAGCAATGTATCTCACCTCGAGATCTATAAAATAGTGATAAATAAGTTAAAGCGGGGCTATAAACTCACCTTAGGCAAAAGTATTGATTTGTGAATAAATCAAGTAAGTAGGACGTCACGACATGCCCGAAACCAACCTAATAAATAATGGGTCGACTTAGGATTATGCAAATGAAATGAAGTGATGCAACTATATTTTTATAACAATATATCACCACCTAATAGTTTACGTTTCAGTTTTATAAGTTAAAATAACGTTTACGTCAAGTTTGCCACTTATTATTTAAGTATATATTTGTAAGTATTTTTCTAATAGCCAACTTAGATATATTCTATCTCGCTTGCTTATTATTATTTTTAAAAGTTTCTTACGCGTATGAATAATATATATGTCATACTATAATATTTCTTAAGAATTTTATAGTTCAAACGGACTTAAAAACGCCCGAAAATCTTAATTTATGTTTCAAACAACACACTTATTTAGTTCAAATCCATGTAGGAACTTTATTAAATTTCTAGAAATTAGTCGGACTTTAAAAGGGGGTATCTCCTTCGTTATAAGGATTCACGGGATGACCGAAATCGGGGTTTCAAAGAAAAATCATGTTTTACAAGTTTTCTCTTATAAGTTTCACCTGACTCGGACCCGAAATGGGTCAAAAAAAATTTAGAAACTAAACAATTTGTTTATAAACACAGTTTTGCCAAAAAAATTACTAAACTTCATTTGATCATATCTCATTCGTTTTAAGTCCGAGTTTAAGGTTCTTTATATCCACGCGTTCGTATTTAAGTCTACTTTCTATTTTTTAAGGCCTCGGCTATTCAAGTCAAGATTTACTGTACAAAAATATAAAGAGAAAATCTGGACAACAACCATATACTTTCTATTCTATCACTATTTTCACCCACAAATTGCAACTCCATACTAGCCTAATTCCTTCCACCAATTTTTATCAATTATCATCACAACAAAAACTCCATACTAACCTAATCCCTTCCACCAATTAATCAAGAATAAACATAAATTTAAGAATATGAACAAGATATACAACTTTACTAGTTTATGTTTATAATTTACCTTTTTAACAACAAAGTTAATATTTCAACAAGTAATTTTATAAGGTGACTAAAATAAGTAGTTTATGTGTATGTACATATTTTTATTATTCAATTCATAAACTCTTTACAAGATTATATTTATAAAGTTTACTTGTTTTATTTAGAAAAACCCTTTAATATACAAACTAGTGGTGATATAAACTTGTGAATGTAGTTATTATAACAAAATGCATGAAATGAAAGTATGTATAAGATGAGCACCTTAGAAAGATAAGGTGATAAGATTACTAGTATAACTCCCAAATCAAACCCTAATATTTGTTTGATTATCAATTAAACCCTTAAGACTTCTTGAAATATACTTGAAATTTATCAAAGACCAAAACCTTCTTGGTTTTCTTTCTTTGGCCGATTCTTAGAGAAAGCTAATTAGGAAGTATGTGTGAAATTTGCTAGTGTAAATGAAGACTAGTTAGGTGTTGAGTTTATATAGAAATCAAAGTGGTAAGTTGAATGGTAAAGTAAGCCTTCACATGCATGTGTATGAACAAAAGAGGCAAGACTTGTTTTGGAAAGTTGGGTGGAGTAAAGGGGTGGAATAAGGAGGGAATAGGGGGGGTGAGAAATAGTAACTTACACTATACATATGTGATTATTGGCTAAGTTTCTAAATAGTAAAACATTTTTGTTTTACTTCCTCTTATACAAGCCAAAAATAATGAAGCTAGGAGGGGGTTTGTATGTGTGTATGTAAAAGGTGGTGAAGACCACTTGTTGGCTTTTGATTGACCAACAACCGGTTACTAGCGCGAAACTTCAATCTCGAAAAAGAACAACACACAGCA
>BQNB010105812.1:0-23525 GCA_026074375.1 Tanacetum coccineum | reverse complement strand
CAGGTATCGATAAGTGATTAGTGCAGGTATTGAAAGTAGTTAGTGATGCTCACGGGGTATATCAAGATGTTGATGGTGGGGGTAGAAATCGTACCAATTTGGTCAGATATTTTTTCTTGGTTAAATGAATCGGACTCGGAGTGTGTAGGATATCTTAACACCTATAGTATGGGATTCGTTTAGGGTTTTTTAGAAAGCCTAATAAGAGGCTTTCCATGGGCCTTTAGCCCGGTTAACTTTCTATCTTAACCATTCGACTTACTACGAGCTACGACTAACTATATTGGAAGTGACCGATACTTTTTGTATTTCTAACAATCTCCCCCTAAGGGAGGTCACTCTAATTTACAAGAACTTAAAGCTAGCATACTATGATTTGACTTTCGTCTTGAGCTCGTAGTCATTAACATCAATCTTTAACTTGTGACATTGTTAGCCCTAAAATATGGTGACTAATCCGGAATTACATTTATCATTTATAGTCGTGTCGGGTTAGTTTAGCTAGTCAAGCCCGGGACTATAAATACCCCCTCCATACTTTCATGGAGGGGTAGAAGTTCACATTTGTAAAGTGTGAGTGTGCGTGTTTTTCTCTTTTCTCTCAACAACACACATAACTTCCCATCTTGTTTCTTTTTCTCTCTAATAATATGGCTACACATCTTTTCCATTTTACCATACCTCCGGATCCGTTGTTATAAGGGTGAATCTAACTTAACAATTATAGTCGTGTCGGGTTAGTTTAGCTAGTCAAGCCCAGGATTATAAATACCCCCTCCATACTTCCATGGAGGGGTAGAAGTTCACACTTGTAAAAGTGTGTGTGTGTGTTTTTCTCTTTTCTCTCAACAACACACACAACTTCCCATCTTATCTCTTTTCTCTCTAATAATATGGCTACACATCTTTTCCATTTTACCATACCTCCGGATCCATTGTTATAAGGGTGAATCTAACTTAACAATTGGTATCAGAGCAATAGCCGACAGAATACGAGGTTGGTAAGTTAGCCAGAGAGTATAAAGGTTGAGATGTAATCAGCACTTCTCACGGGTATTTTTGTGCTATTCCAAGACAAAGATACTTCACAGTCTAAGCAAAATCTTCAAAGTTCTTCGATGACATTCATTCACAAGACCTTGATTATACCAAGTGTTCTTGATTCTTGCTTCAACTCCTCTACGGTTTGTGAAGTCAAGAGGGTAATGATTCTTTTGTATATCAAGATTTGTGCTTATGACAAGAACTTCTCGAGTATATGGACGTACACGACAATGATGCTTCCGAGAGTTCGCAACCATCATGGGGGAAAATGTGTACATTCGGGACTTAATTGACTTTGATGTTACCATGTCAACTTCCAGGGGGAAGTAGTGTATACTACTTCACTTAGAATGGTTTGTGAAGTATTCTGCAAACGTGAGAAGAACAGTTGCTGATTTCTCGCATGCACCCCCGAACGAATATTCACCAAGCCCTAATGACAGCCCTAATGACAAGAAGCAGTGGTCGTTGGTGTGGTTTGACTTCTACAAAATTCCGCTATGCACTTTGATGACAAGTAGAAGATTGTTCAAGCTACATCAATGTTTTAGAATCTGCTCAAGATAGGGATGTTGGTTTGGGGGGAAGCTGATTCAGAAACTTTGACAAAAAGGAGTCTATGAAGAAAGCTTTTCAAGACATGCTGCATGAGTTGGGGGGAAGTTAATCCAACTCATGCATACTACAATGGTTCCTGTATAAGTAAAGACACAGAAGATCCAAGCTGGAGTACAAGTTTCAAGACAAGGAGTACTCAGAAGACATCTTTAGCTCTGGAAGCGCTTTGGAAGACTTTATTTGTGTTGTATTTGTACCTGATAGGAACATTGTAAGTAATTCCGTATGTCCACATATTGGGGGAAGATTGTTAGCCCTAAAATATGGTGACTAATCCGGAATTACATTTATCATTTATAGTCGTGCCGGGTTAGTTTAGCTAGTCAAGCCCAAGACTATAAATACCCCCTCCATACTTCCATAGAGGGGTAGAAGTTTACATTTGAAAAGTGTGAGTGTGCGTGTCTTCTTTCTTTTCTCTCAACCACACACACAACTTCTCATATCTTTTCTCTTTTCTCTCTAATAATATGGCTCAACATCTTTTTCATTTTACCATACCTCCGGATCGGTTGTTCTAAGGGTGAATCTTATGTTAACAGCTTATCAGCTGGTTAAATCTATAAAGAAACAGCTTAAGAAGTACAAAAGTGTTTTGAAGCATCCTCTTGGTGTTTATGAAGCTTTAAATGAAGAAACTTGATAATTTTAAAGAAGAATATCAAGTTTAGGGAAGGATTGTTGGGATTCAAAGTCTTCTAGATGCTGATTGTTAAGATTGTTGGGATTTAAAGTCTTCTAGATGATGATTGTTAAGATTGTTGGGATCTAGATACTGATTGTTGGGATTAAAAGTCTTATAAGTGCTGTTTGGATTACTACTGCTCATGTCTATGTTAAGACTGCTCAGTTGAAGTTAGTACTGCTCATAAACTTCAATGGAAAATATGCTAAGTAGTTACTACTGCTAGTGTACACAGTTAGTACTGCTAGTACAAAGTTAATACTGCTAGTACAAAGTCAATGCTGCTAGTACAAAGTTACTACTGTTGAAGGTTAAGACTGCTCAGAGATTATTACTGCTTGAAGATTAATGCTGCTGAGGAGTTACGATTGTTAAGACTGTTTATGTGATATGTATTAGTTATTTTTGGAAAATATTATGTATACTTAGGAAAAGATCATAGATTCTTAGAAAAGATTATATGTTGACTATGACTCCTTGGTGTATAAAAGGAGGTCGTATGGCATAGAGATCAGATCATACAACACGATCATACATTACACACACAATACACAAACTTATCATTGTAGCTTCAAGGTCTTTGTAACCCTAATACTTTGAGAGTATTTGTATTATTATCATTAATAATATTGGAGCTTATTTGTTGAATTGTTTATTCATTGATTTACTGTTTCATTGATAATTCTTCTTAATATTAAAGATTAGATTCCGCATAATCTTTAATACATTCAAACACATTTTCTACTATAGTTGTGTTAGATTTATCTAATATAACTAAACCTTAACAAGCTTAAGGAATTCGATCTATTGAAGTGGGATCAACAGGATTTAGAGCCTTGAGCCTAGGCGCGCCTAGGAAAGGTGATGGATTTTGAAACTTTCTTTTAGAATTTAACATTCATCGCCCTTATATGTTAATAATAGATTACCTAGAAAGTAAATAAATCAATCAATTTGGGTGTCTGGTCGTTCAATTCAAGTGTCTGCACATACAGACTCCTCCCTCTATTTTACGCATAAAATAACGTAATCTCGTCATGTCATGAATCTGATACATTGCTTGATATTTTTGGTTTAACTATTCAATTTTTTTAGATACATTAACTATTTTAGTGTTATTTAAGTCATCATTAATCTATAAATTTTCACCTAAACTATTATAATTTACTTCAATTTAATGCGACTCATATTCATGAAGTCCGCACCTTGATCTGCGCCTCACCTCAAGGCTCCATAAGCTCTTTGCGCCTTAGTGTGCCTTAAGCCTTTCAAAACACTGGTCGTGGGTAAATAAAAACAACGTTCGGGTTGTGTGTTCAAGCTCTAATCCTCTTCTAAAAACCCTCTTTTGTAAGTCTTAACCTTCTTAAATCCCTTGTATTTTTATTCTTATGATCTTGCGTAAACAATTGTTGTACAAACGTCTTCTAAAAACTAAACCTTAAAAACTACAAAATCATAATAAAGGATGCGTTTGGTTTGAAATGAAAGAAAAAAGGAAAACAAAGGATGTGTCATTTTAATATTTTGGTTGTGATGGTGAAATAACATTTTGTATTAAAAAGCTTATAACCTATTTTCGACTTATAAATAAGCTTTTCGTGGCTTATTCGTGCTTATTTGGGCTTGTTTAGCCACGACACAAAAATGGAAACAAAAAGGATGTTGTGTTTTGGCTTATTCATAATTTTTTATAAATATACTTAGCTTATTTGTGTCTTATTTTGGAAAATATAAGGATTTCAAGCTTATGGGCTTATTTTCTAGCTTATCCGTGGTTTATTGGACCTTTTGGGCTCTCGGCCTAATGAGGAAAAATAAGCCGAAGCTTATTTCGTGGCTTAATGGTCCTGAATTATTTATTATAACTTATATCTTAGCTTATTTTGCTACTTAAGTGCTTATATACTTACTTGATAGCTTATTGGACTCGTTATTGGGCTTGTTACACTTTTGAAGAGTTTGTTGGGCCTATGTGCATTAGCCGTCCTAACAAGGGCCTAATGATGCCTCGGCTTATTTTCGGCTTGTTGATTTAGCTTATTTTGATAAGCAAAGTGTTTATTTGCTTATCCTATTTATTATTTATCTATTTTTGGGCTTATTGTATCTTGAAGTATTTGGTTGGACTTAATGGGCCGAAAAGCCCAATAAGGTTCATATAACTTCCGGCTATGTACAATCGGGCTAATCATGGACTATATACTTGTAAAACTACTAATGGACTATAAGGCCTAATGACTATTGGACTAAATTTGAACCTTTTAAATGGACTAATGGACTAAACAATTGGGCTAAATAGTGACTAGTAGATTTTGGGATAATATTGGACTTATGGCCCAATAAGTATAAGAACACTAGTAAACCTAAACGTTTAGAATGGGTTTTAATCGATTTATACTCATATAAACTTAGTATAGATTAAAATGTCATTTGGAAAATGTGGTTTGATAAAACGTAAGTTTTGATCTTTTGTTGGAAATTTGATTAATTAAGGAAAAATGGTTGAAAAGAAGGTTTAAAACCTTGAAAAACGTTTACAAGCAAACGGGTCATGCCGAAATTTTTAGAAAACATTATACTTAGAAATATTTTCACTAAGACTTACTTTCTTAAAAATTCGACAAAAGACGAAATAATAAAATAATATTATTTCAATATCTGACTAAAAGACAAAAAATATGAATTCGATGAAAACTTCTATTATTTAATGTAGACATGTAAGACATTGATAACATTTATATCGAGACCGTTTTATTTAAATTACTCATGGATCGGGTAAATAGCCAAAGCATATTTAATGCTTATTTATTTAATTTTTGTTTTATTTAATTCTTAATTATTAATTCTTATTTCTTAAATTCTTATTTTTTAATTCTTATTTCCATATTTCTTAATTCATAAACTCTTATTTCTATATTTTTTATTTCTTAAATTCTTAATTCTTTAATTCTTGTTTCTATATTTCTTATTTCTTATTTCTTAAATTCTTATTTCTAAATTTCTTATTTCTTAAACTCTTATTTATTTAATTCTTATTTCTTGAATTCTCATTTCTTTTCAACTTTTATAACAAATTCTTTTTTCTTAAATTCTTATCTCTTTAATTCTTACACGCTTACCACTCTACCTAGTCCTAAATTTCTAATTCACTTCTTAAATATATACGTCGTACGTTGACTGAAGTTTATTGAGTCAAACTGATCAATCATCATACAACCAAGATACAAAAACTTTTTATACAACTTGTATATCGAATTCTTTTACAAACGCATAAGTAATATTTCATTCTCATACATCATATCTCTAAAATAAAACTCTATTAATAGGTCATGGCGGGCATTGTTGCACGTTATTCTATGATCATCTATTTACAGCTACTTTCATTTTTATTTGAGGTGAGTTCTCGTAGCCTTATTTTTCAAACAATTTTTATTGAAAGAAAATGATACCCAAATTTATTTCAAAGTGTTTACTTATGTGCTAAAACTAATTCTATGATTTTGAACAATGCTATATGCCTATAATTGCGTATGTGAATGTTGTTGTATATGTTCATGCATGTTATGGGGTACATAACTAAGAACTATTTTGCCGACCTATGTAGCTCCAGCTGGTAGGCGATAGATTGCGGAGGACTATACAAGCCTTGGACCATTGTTTGAATGGGTCCGGTATGGACTGATTGCCTATGATATCTTTGACTGCTATGATTGCTATATTGGATTTCCTATGTATACTGCTTGCACCCGTTTATTATATTCAACTATAGTCCTATACACAAATTTCTCTTACACAGCAACTGGGTTTAATACACTAAACCTACGAGCTTCACCAACTTTATGTTGACCTTATACGAGTATTATTTTCCCCAGGTGATCATCATTTATAAAACTGAAGGTACTTAATAATCAAAGTTAGCCAAACTTCTAAGATGCATTCATAAAGACAAGGTATTTATTTCTAATCCAAGAATTGTATTTTGTGAAACTTTGCAAATCAAAATTTTCTTGTATAGAATTATGGTGTAATCACAATCTGATGCGATGATCTCCCGAAACATCGCACCTCGTGTTTCCCCGGCCTTAACGGGGTGTGACAGGTTAGTTGCCCTACTGACCCGGCGTTCAACTTCTGGCTATTATGTATTTCTGAGGGATAATCTACTTTCATGGTCCTCCAAACGGCAACAAAGTCTCTCTCGATCCAGTACTGAGACCGAGTTTCGGGGTGTTGCTAATGCAGTGGCGGAAACTATGTCGCTTCGTAATCTTCTTCACGAGCTTCATACACCACTTTTTTTGATTGTCCACGCTACTCTACTTTTTTTTCCTTACTTTGTATACCGTGTATGTGACAATGTTTAATGCCTATTTGATTTAAACGGCTAATCATGTTTTCAACAGAGCGATACCAAACAAATTCAGAATTTTATATTGCAATTTGTTCGTGTATGGTTGCTCGAGGTCAGGGTTCGTATTCTTCATGTTCCACAATCTCCACCCCCCGCCGTTAACCATTATTGCTGATACTTTTCAACCAAGGTTTGGTCGTCCGCGATTGTTTTAAGATTTCGTACCAGTTTGAGTCTTCAGTCCCCTCCCGCTCAAACTGCGAAGGAGTGTTAGACGTGTATTATGCCTTCGGGATTTATTATTTGTGGATTAGGCCTAGCCCACTTGTATCATGTTTCTAGAATAATCCTAAAGGATAATATATTGGGACTACCATTTGTTTAATGGTCAAGCCAAATTTATCACTCCAAATATGATATATATATATATATATATATATATATATATATATATATATATATATATATATATATTGATACACTTTTGCCCTACCATTTGCAACATATAATACATCAATGGGGTTTATAGATCACCCTACACTTGAACTTTTTACAAACTCGATAAGCAAACTAATCTAATGACCCGAATTGGTTGGATCAAAATAACATGTAGACTATTTGGCAAACATATGGGGGGTCTTGACTTAACTTTTCTTCCCCATTCTTCCGCGAAATAAATACTATCATGAATCCTAATCATCCCAAAACAATATATACAAGGATAAGGACTTAGCAACCGTGTACTCCGATAATTAACTAAGGGTGTAACACAACGATGTACTAAAAGCGAGTACATGTAGAGTAGGCTAAGGTTTTGAGTGGCACAATTGGTTTAAGGGTATAGTTGAGGTTTCACTAGGGGGATCTCGCACTAAAAGTGAGCGCGAACAAGGGTGTGGGATAGTTATATAGTCGGTGTGACTAAAATAACAATTACAGGTTTTAAACATGGATTAATCCTAGTGCCTCTTATCATTTAGCAAATATTATTACTCACTACGCAGTCTCATGATGCATCACTAAAGCAAGTTCTAGAAGTTATATACTACCGGTGCACTCATATAATTTAATATCAATGCTACGAGGTCTAGAAAAGGTGACAAGACCATACGTACACATCCGTAACAAAGACGTAATAGACACATATGACTGCATTTGAACCCTAACTCGAGAAAGCTTAGAGATATAAACTATCTTGTGCATCAATGGTGGATACCCAAATTCCTAAAGATCTAGGGGCATAAACCTCACAGTTTTGGGGGGTGAATTCATTTGAGTGGAAGGGTTTTTGTGCTAGTCATATAATTCCCTATCAATGAGACACTCTAGCTACTTAGTTTCACTGGTTATGTGATAAAATTTTTAAATTTAGGTTAAAATTTCCCTTTACGATTTATGTTTCGATAGATAACTCATCATTTTAAGTTCAAGCAAAGACAAATGGTAGAATAGTTTCTAAGGCTTTTATTTCCCCCTACACTTATTTTGAACATTTTCCCTAAGAGTAAATTGCTTAAATCGTCCCTAAAGTTTGGCCAAATTGCATGTTTCGTCCCAAACGTTATGAAAGTGCAAGAATCGTCCCTGTGGGGAACCTTTAGTGCAAGTATCGTCCCTGTGGGGAAACTTTTGGTGAAACCTTTGGTGCAAATATCGTCCCTGCGGGGACGATACTTGCACCAAAGGTTTCCCCACAGGGACGATCCTTGCACTTTCGTAACGTTTGGGACAAAATATGCAATTTGGCCAAAATTTAGGGACGATCTATGCAATTTACTCAAATAAATATTCAAAGGAAATAATAATATTGAAGAAGACCAGGGCATTCTACACATTATAGTTTACCAACCCAAAGTTTTCCCACAAGAGGCTGCTTGCACTTTTCGAATCAAGAACTCCACACATCCGGAATGGGTTGCCAACCTATAATAAACCAAAAAATGTTCCAGGTCCAACCAATCGAGCTTTAGGCAGCTGAATAGTCAGCATCGAAACGGATCTGAATAGCATAAATCAAACATTTGGCAAGGACAGGATTCAAAACAATAATGATAAATGCAAGTTTTAAATAACTAGATATTACATAACGGAAAAAAAAAAAACAATTGTAGCCAAAGATTGAGGTTCACAGATGACTTTGTTTCAGTGATCCGGAGGATATCATTGGAATCAGATAATCAACAATAACCTTCACACTTATTCAGACCTCCGCATCTGAATCAAACAATCATTGGTGACACGCAATCGGATATGAGTACTATTTAGATTTCTATTTTTAATGCAGGCCCTTACATTTGCATCTTCGTCCATTAAAATCCATGAATTATTGTAGTCCAAGTACTCGAGTTTGTAAGGTCTATTTACCTCAAACCTGTCACTGATTTGCGTCTCCACAGCTACAATTGTTGCTGATGAGACTGGGAGGTGGAACGCAATCAGATCGTCTCCATACTCTGCTTTAAACATCACACTAACTATATCTCGGGACGTTGCACAGTTGCTGCTACAGCTACTGCTGGCAGAGGAATCATCTTCACTGCATACAGCTAGGCCTCTGAACCGGTCACTTAGCTTTCTCTTCGGAAAGTTTCTTCCCTGCCACTCTGAAATGCCAAAAGCATTGTATTTGTGTATTAGTGATTGTAGAAATATAAATATGAACAGCCTAGGAAAAGAGGTGTTTAGGGTATCCAAAACAAGTTACAAAAAAAGAAGATTAAAATTACCATAACGGTTCCTTGTAGCTTCGTGAATAGTTCGTTCAAAATATTCGTCGACATCCTCCTCTCGACGTAATGGGGCTGAACGTCCGTGTCTTTGTAGGGGCAATAATATGTTTCTATTGGAATTACAAGAGCATCTGATCATATTTGTCTGAGAGTTGTCAACAGCTAGAAAACTAAACTCATCACCAAGTTTTGCACCAAATGCAAATGTGAAACTTGGCAAAAACCTTTCTAGTGTTATTAATAGTGACTGTAACAAGATATGATAGTTACGACTTTGGTGCCACAAGAATTCAAAACCATAATTAAGATTTCCAGTGTGGTTGCTCTTCAAGCATATTGTCAGACAACTATAATTATTATGGGCAGGGAGCGACAACATCAATAGCCGATTATCACCCAGCTTACCAATATTTCTGCAGAAGTGTGTTTCGTAGGTTTCGAGCGTCTTCCCAACAAGTCCCTCCCCCATTTTCAAAGGAAACATATCACAAGTATCATGATATGGCGTAATGGATGACGAAGGATTCATATCGTCGAAAACAGTATGATAACCAATCAACTTAACTGCCAACGTTTGTTCCATTTGTGTGTCCCTCAAAGAAGAAGATACATGATCATGGTTCTCATTCTCATAAGGGATCCAAACTTGAGCAAGAATTAAGTTATGTAATTGACAAGCAATTACTAATGCCTCTTCAATTTCATCTCTGGCGCGTTTGAGGCTGGGTATAGTCTGTTCCATTAGAGTAAAAGAATTACATGCAAGTAATTAAATTGAATGGCTAATTGTTTCATTCAATGATGTGAAAAGAAGATGAGAAACCTGTGTACCTTGTATGGCCGACATTGTTTTACATGAAACATATTTAGACCGACTCTCTGCAATTAGATATCAACGAGATGAAATTAGCGTTTTCTAATTCAATTACAAAGTCCTAAAATGGTGAAATTTATTTAACTAAAAGGCAATTCACATATCTTATTTTAGGTATTAAAATAAAATACCTCTAGTGCATTTTTCATCTCATTTAAAACTCGAACAAGATCAAACCCCGTCATCATGGTCGAACACTCAATAACACCAACACAAGATGTGCTTTTTATTTCAGAAGAAGAATGACAATAAAAAACAGGCAGGAATAAAGAAGTCATCAATCCACATTCTAACGCATGATACACCAATTGATTTCCCGGGTCATTGGCCTTCCTCATGTCCAGAACCACCTCTAGAAAATTGTTCAGGAATGCCATGGCAACTGGACCACCAAAAGTTATGATCATAGGGTCGTCTTCTTCTTGGTTAACATGATCACCAATACTATACGCATACCTTTGAGAAAGCGACCTGTATTTATGGAGGAGTGGGTCACTGTGCCGAGATGATGCAAAAGGTTGATGGAAAGATGTAAGCAGTTGTCTCCCGCCGATATTTATAGGTGCCCAAAATTGAATGAACCATTTTATATCAGAGAAAGAAACATTCATAAATGCAGACTTTATCTTCTCCTGAATAACCCGCTGATGGTCATCATCAACTGCGTAATTTAGAATCGTTACATTACAGATGAAGAATCGAACAGCAACAAAAAAGAATTAGTCATACTGTCAATATGTACTCACGTGTAAAAGTAGCAGAAATGATAAAGGGAGTATATATTGACATACAACAGACATTTAATTTCAAGATGACTCACTTGAATACAAGTTATCGCCAGTCTTATCTTCTGCCATCATCGATTTTCTCGTCTCCGGTTCAATAAAGTAACATGAAACCCTAATAAAGTAAAAGAGAGGCGTGCATAGGTGAGATAACTCTAGGGGGTGTTTTATTTCAATAAGCTGGGTGTGTTTCGCAAAAGGTTTATCGGGCCTTGGTTTTTTGAAATAAATTGGCTTATAAAATAAGTCTTGTTTATCACATGAGCTTATGAAAGAGATTATAAGTCATAAGTCTCTATAAGCCCTAGTCTCATAAAAAGGCTAAAAACTTTAGCTCGGGGCTTTTGAATCATAAATTACTTATTTACCCACAAAAATAGCTAACATATACCAAAAACTCATTTAACTATGTCTTTTTTTGTAATTTTCCAATAATAAGCACCGGCCTTAGCCATTTGTCAAACAAGTTTACAAAAATAAAAATTTCAATATCAGCTTATAATATAAGCCCTAGCCCTCAGCCCCAGTCCCAACCCCAGCCCCAACCCCATTCCATTTCGCCAAACAAACCATATATTTCACAAGCCCTTATTTTCTGGCTTATTTTTGAGACTTAGTGGCTTATATAAGCTTATTATTTTGAGACTTAGTGGCTTATATAAGCTTATTATAATAATAAGCTTATATAAGCCACTAAGTCTCAAAAATAAGCCAGAAAATTAAACTTATATAAGCCCACAAGTCTCAAAATAAGCCGAAAAATTAAGGCTTATGAAATATAAGCCCAAATGGGCTTATGGGCTTATATTTCATAAGCCTAAACAAACACCCATTGGATAATATCGTAATCTGCTTACACCATTATAATTATATATTAAAGGGCGGTATTAGACCCTTCATGACTGCCGAGATACATGTATTGCTCACAAATATATCCATCTCTCTCCCACCCACTCGCTCTCATATCCACCCCCACCCATTTTCCCCATTCACTCTCACATAGACCTTTTTCCCCCTTCACTCGCCCGCACTTCATTCTTTATGGGACACGTGTTTCCACAAAACATATTTACCATATGACTCATCAACCATTCCTCAAAACATAAATCCTAACATTTAACATAAATCCCTAATCAAATCAAGGAGCAGCAAATTAAAATTACAGATCTTCTGATTTGAAGATTGAAAAAAAAATCATAAAGCTTGAAATTGTGTGTAGGAGGCTGCGGTATCGCTGGTAAGTTGTTCAATTTGTGTTAAACTTTTAATTTGTTTTGGTTACATTTTACGAGTTTATGCAAATCAGAGTGATTGTTTTAACTTATATTTTCGGCTTTGTAGACTTTTGAAGAGCTTATCAGCTCGGTTTTGTGGGATTATGAACTTAACTGAGTTATAGGCTTCATAAGCTCATAGGCCTTACAAAATAATCAGCCCATATGTTGCACAAATAGATTTGTGCCATTTTGTTTCATTTTGTTACTTGCATGATTTGGATTTGGGTAATGTGGTTGTGATATAGTTATGTTTTGTTGTTGTTGTTGCAGAATATGTTGTTGTGATAGCTTATTTGTATTTCGGGTAAAGGAGCTAATTCATGTTGGATAAATATTATTAAAGAGGTTAGGAGGCTTGAGAAAAAGGGTATTAACCTGCTTTTGTTCATGAAGAAGAAACTTGGGAATGGCCTTTCGACTTTATTCTGGGATGACGTGTGGTGTGATGGGGGCAAGCTTAAGAATAGATTCCCTAGAGCGTATGCTCTCGAAAACAGCAAACAAATTACAGTAGGTCAAAAACTTGCGCATCCTAGTCTTTACCATTCGTTTCGTAGACATCCGAGAGGAGGGCTGGAACTCACTCAAGTTGAAGAGTTAGCGAAAGTGATTAACCCTGTGGTGCTTACTCAGTCTCCTGATTCATGGTCTTGGACATTGAACAATTCTGGTGGTTATACCGTGGCTTCGTCAAGAAACATGATAGATTCGCGATTACTTCCGAAAGGTGATCTAAAGACTAGGTGGATTCGATATGTTCCCAACAAAGTGAACACCTTCGCTTGGAAGGTAATGACGAACTCCTTACCTACTAGATTTAACATTTCCAGACGTGGTATAGATATTGAGTCTCTATCTTGTGTGAATTGTGATGTCGGGATTGAAACCAATGATCATTTGTTCTTCGCTTGTAACACGGCAAAGAAGATTTCTAAATTAATAAATCGGTGGTGGGACGTGCCTTTTATGGATATTAACTCTTACGGAGAATGGAGGTCTTGGATCGATAATGTAAAACTGCCGAAGAAGAATAAAAGCATGTTCCAAGGTATTTATTTTGTGATGTGGTGGCTTCTATGGAATTTTCGTAATAAGAAGATGTTCGAGGCCAAGCCCAAATCTAAGGAGACGTTTTTTGATGAGATTATTTGTAGTTCTTATTACTGGTGTCGGTATAGATGCAATACTTTGTTTAGCTGGGACGATTGGTATAAAAACCCGTCTCTTATTTCTTTGTAATTTCTAGCTCCTTGCTAGTTTTTCTTAATAAAAGTCGCCGTTCAAAAAAAAAAAAAGCTTATTTGTATTTGGTGTATGCAATTTCGGATGATGGTTCTCATTGTGAGTTAATGATTTGGGTAATTTTCATTTGAGTTTTTATTATGACCCCTCCCAAAATAATTACGAGCGTTTTAAGCTCGCAACCATGAAATTGGGTCGTTTTAAGCGATACTATATGCATAGTGGCGGGGTGAGCTTCTTAAGCTCGCAGCCATCACAGGGATATGGGTGTTGGTCTTGGTACTGTGTTTTCATTGAGGGGTTTTGGCATGTTTATGTTTAATTTGCTGAAGAGGTTTAAGTTTGTGGGTTACTGTTGGTGTTTATATTGGCGGGGCAAAGGATTACATTTGCAGCCATGGCGGGGCAAATGATTACATTTGCAGCCATGGCGGGGCAAATGATTACATTTGCAGCCATGGCAGGTAAATAATTACATTTGCAGCCATGGCTTTGTCGCAAACTTGGCGGGCGAACCTAAAGGTTTGCAGCGAATAAAACGATGTATACGTTTTGTTAATGCTTGGTTAGCGCTGTGTGATTATACAATGTTTTCTAAATTGATGTATCCATTGTGGGCGATGATGACAGTAGTTGTAGCTCCCTTTTTGATTCATTCTCCTTTGTATTCGCTCATCTTTAATGGTGTCATTATTTGCATATCAAGCTTTTGGGACAGATGCTTAATTATATATTAACAAAAAGAGCATTGTAGCAGACATTGAGAGAATTGCAAATCAAAGGCTAAAATTGCACCAAATCTGAAGTTCATATTATAGATGTTTTCATTATGTTGACGACAATTAGTGCAAAAAATGGAAAGTTAGACTATATATATACTACAAACGTTTGCAGTTGTAAAAATACATAACAAATAGAAAGAGTATTACACATTAGCAAAAAAAGGGCCTAAAACAGTACAAGCTGTAACTTTAGATATCCATCCATAGAAAACTAGAGCTCTCCCAATGAGAGTCTAGATAGTTAGATAACATAGTCGACTGATGAGAGTCGAATAGTACACCATAGTTAGTTGGTGTAGGCCCAAGTTATAGTTGGGGTAATAGGGAAAACGTTTAATGAAAAACCTTGTTCATAACTTTGACTGTGTTCTTTATTATTCCGCTGCGTGTTATCAATCATTGTTATTATCATCCTAGATGGGCTAAACGATTCTCAACAATATGAGTTTTAAATTTATAAATATTATTATACAAGAGAATTGACCTATTTATACGATAACATTATACAAACGATAAAAGCATTTTTTTTCTTTCGAGGGTAATAATTAACTTTTTATATTTTATTTTTATTGGCTACGTAAAGCATTTACGTTTCGCAAATTAAATACGTTTAGGCATTCTCGGAACCACCAAAATAAATCTACGCGTCAACAAATACCCACTATTATATCCAATACCCAAAATTTTATAAATTCTACTCATTCACTCACTCTTTGGCCGAATACATTTAAACCAAGACAAAGAGCACACCAAAAATCTTTCCTAGTACACTTACTAAATATATACTCATGAAGACTAGAATTGTGACTAGTGAATTTGACTACTTTCTTCCTTCTTTTCCTCTTGTGTAACCGGCCCCTCCCCCATCTCATATGATAACTTGGACTTTCTTAATAAGTTATTGACCAATTCTTATAGTACATATAGAAGTATAGCAAGCCTTTCTCATTCATTCACTAAACAAAGCAAAAACTTGACACACATCTCTTTGTTTCAATCTCCCTACCCACGTCCCAAATTAAACTATAAGAAATCCATAAAAAAAATTCTATCAAGTGTACAAGTAATCTAGGATCATATTTAAGATATTGCAAGAAGGTTTGGAAGTTTGGTTTGGTTTGTTTGGGGTGTGAGCCGCGGCTAAGACTCGAGAGGGACGAGACGAACTCTTTTATTTTCCGACTTTGCTCCGTATAGCTTTGTCGTGATCGAGATCGTTGCTGCTTCGTTTGTATTCGGTTTATTTGATCGTGATCGTTGATCAAGGTGAGTTCATAGCCCCACCTTTTCTCTTTTAATGGTTTTCATAAACTGTTTTCGGGGTGAGAATACGTGCTCGTTTTACTAAATAAACTTATTGATTCTATGCGTAAGCGTTACATGACTATTTTTACTAAAGCTTGATTTGTTTACTACATGATTTGAGATCGTTGAATACCTATATTTGAAACTGTGAATTTTGGACATGATTGTTTTACTTTGGACACAAGTGTTTTTAAATTGTATGCTATCCAGATTGTTGCCTGAATATTATTGCCTAAGTTACCGTTTTGCCACTCTTTAAGTCCCTACCATCATGAACCGTTAAATTACCTCGTAGGGGTAAGCGCTAGTGTTGTGGATAGATCTATCGGGACTGACAATCCCCACCTGGAATTTCTGGTCACAAGTTGGCCATGGTGCATTTAACATTTAGAAAGAACTTATAGGCATGTTTTGGCAGACACCCTATATTTGTTTTGGGGCACTGACAGTTAAGGTTTCGGTTTCATGAGCTTAGTGCAATAATACCTGTTTTATATTTAGACTTGGTGAATCTGTTTCTCTCGTCTACAATACCTGTTTTGGACTATGGAATACGTACATAGTCTGCTGTTTGGACTTCGGAATACGTACTTAGTCCGCCTTTACTTAAATCTTGCGGTCCACTAAACTGTTTGATTTCATTAACATTTCCTGATTTATTAAATCACTACTTGGATTTCGGAACTGATACTTTTAAATGCTGTAACGCTACTTTTCTTCTGAAATATTTCTTAAATTATTTCAATACTGCTTTTTACTTAAACCTATGAATTCACCAACATTATTGTTGACGTTTTAGCATGTATTTTCTTAGGTTATTATTTTGCTAGCTGAGCATTGGGAGCATTTGAGTCGCGCGGATATGTTTTTGAAGGCTTAATAACTTGTATACCATTCGACAAACGTTTTAAACAAAATGTTTCTATTGCATTATAAATGGGATCCTTTGTAAACTCTGATCTTAATATATCGAATGAGAAAATTTATTTTAAACGTCTCTTTTGAGGTCGTTTTCTGTGACTTGTGCGTATGGACTATGAAGTAGCACCCCATTGTTATCATTCCGCTGCTACCAGAATTTGGGGGTGTTACACAAGCTGATACCATCGTTAAACTGACGAAGGCACTACATGAACTTCGGTAGGAGGTATGCAAATGTTAGTAGACAATTTTTTCACTCATATGCTAGATTTTTATTTTTTATCTTGCAGGTGCGACAGTCAACAAATAAATACAGGTATGGAAAAGTTATGACATGTTTGATTTTTTTGTTGCCGCGGTTCGATATGAATTATACGGCTGCGGTAGCAGAAGCGGTGTTGGCTTCTCTTCAGGTTGGCTTCTCTTCAGGTTGGCTTCTCTTTAGGTTGGCTTTTCTTACCTAATTTATTATGTATTTACTTCATATTTATATAAAAAAATTAAGGGTTTTGGTTTCTATGTTTTGATTTATAAATGGAATGAAATTCAGGTTTGTTTATGTTTTGATTAGTTCATATTCATTTTATGCTCCGTTGAGATTCGCTTATTGAAAATGATACAAGACAATAAATGTGTTTTATTGAGATTTTATTGGATCTTGAGGCCATTTAAAATTGATTCTTCCTCTTCTAATGAAGAATAGAGTTGTTCATTTGTGGGATTTGATAATCGTTTGACTTCTAATCCAACACCATATCACTTGCAGGTAGCATATATTCTTTTAACAATTTGTGTGTTCGTTCAACCAGTTTTGTATGTTGGTGTATGCTTTAGCTTTCTCGACATAGAGACATAAGATAGCCTTGAATTGTTCTTAGTAGTTGTCAAGATAAGGGATGAAGTGACTATCAATTTCTTTCCTATGACCAGGTACGATATGGAGCCACGAGCAGGTAGAAGATAAATATAGCAAACAAAAGATTCCAGCATACTTGAAGCAAAGCAACGACCCAAACAGCCAGATGCATGTACAAGAAGTTTTGGTACTAATGTACTCAAGTAAGAAACTCTCCCATTTTACAAATTCTATAAATGCACCACACGAACAGTAAATGATATTTTAAACTAATGACCACCTGCAACACATCTTATTTACAATGTTGGGTGACATGGAAAAAATCTTTGAATAGGGAACACTTGAGCATAGGGAAAAACAGTGACGCTTTAAGAGGCAAAGTATCATAGTTTTCAATTTGTGGATGATAGAATATAGTTTGCATAATCTTGGTGACTATCTGAACCACCGTACTTATATATTCTATGATATATATTTAAAGTGACTAATGAAAACATATGTACTCCTTTATACCAAATCAAATCAAATCTTTAATTAAGAACAAGGAGAAGGTTAACAACCTTAAACTTTGTGTATTTACGGCAATGGAACATGACCTTAAGTTGGATGCTAGCAATTTTATTCTTAAATACCCGTTTACCTTTGAAAAGGTTTATACATGATGTATAATCTCATTAAACCTGTGAATTAAAGTAGCTTCTTAATTGAATACAAGATAAAAAAATAAGTGGGCGAAGTTAAATATAGTTTTTTCATTTTATATTTATTTCATCACATTGCAGGTTGCTAAGCTTCTGATGGACAGTTACATGGCACAAGGACATGCTAGGTGACATGGTATGGGAGCCGATTAAGGAAAAAAGCTGAGTTTTTTACATTGAACATCTTCAACATTGTCACTGTTCATCAGAATATTAGATCATACTTATTGGAAAATAAGGATTATATTTATGTTCGTCCTATCAAGCACTGGGTCCCTTCGTGTTGCTGAAGCACTGACTTCCCCGGAGCAAAAGTTCTTATATCAGCTCCAACTGGGGTACAGATTCCAACACAAATTAGTTTACGTTTTTAGTTATTTTATGTAGTAAAATTGATTAGTTGTTGAAAAAAAACACATGCGCAGGTAACCACAAAACTATGAGGTGCTGCACCGTTGTGACAAAAAAATTAGTTTATGGGCCTGATGGCACGTTAGCTATTGTCAGAGAGTTCATGATTGACGGCTCGCCAAAGCATGTCCTACTTCGCAAAGATAAGTAAATGATTCAAATAAGCGTTATTTATCTACATTTGTACCTCTAATATTGCTTTTAGGACCCATACATTTATGCTAAAGTTGTTTGCTTATTTTTATTGAATAGTTAGTTAAATGAAGACTCTTTTGTGCTTATGATTATGCTTAGAAGCGAGTGCTTAAAAGCTGCGTGAAAATGATGACAGTAACATTGGCACCAGTTATGGGATTGCATTTTATGCTGGAAGCACCGTGATCCCTAAAGTACAGGAACAATGTCTGAAACTGGAAGTTCAGCCAAAACAGATACCGTGCGCCAACAAATGCATGATGGATGTTCTCGAGCTGTGGTGATGAATGAAAGTCAAGGAGCACTTCTTGCATCAGCTTTAAAAATTATACTAGTTGGTTCAATTTACGTAGGCAATAGCATAATGGTTGTTCAAAATAGTTGTGCATTTTTTCTTATAAAGCTTTATTTGAATACCGCTACATTTCTATTCAAGACCAAATCTTTTATTAAAATAATACTCCGTATTTTTCTCTTCTTATATCTATACAATCAATACATACCCCCGATTTTAATTTTTACTACCATTTATTATAGCCACATATTTCAAATAGGAAGGGGAATTTCAAGGGAAAATGCATTCATTTTTGTAGGTGCATCTGAAATGTGTGGTTGTGATTTCTTCTTATCATTTTCATTTTAAATTTTCTTCTTATTTGATCCTAACTCTATACGCACTAGCGCGCCTACGCCCCGCACACACACATACATATTAATGTATAATATAATATATAAATATATATATATAAATATATATATATATATTTATATATATATTATAAATATATATATATAATATATAAATATACTCAAACACATATATATATACATATATATATACATATATATATATATATACATACATACATACATATATATATATATATATATATATATATATATATATATATATATATATATATATATATATATATATATATATATATATAAACATATATACATAACACAAAATACAGATAATACAAATATATAATACACATATACATAATATAAATATAATATGTATACGTATATATATATATACGTATTGTATTAATACGTTATATACGTATATAATGTATATATAGGTATATACGCTATAGACGCAATAATATATAATATAATATATATATAAATATATATATATATATATATTATTAACAATATAGTATTATATATATATCTATATAAAGGATTATAGATTGGTATTATAATATATTAAATACATGACGTATATGTATATATAGACCGGAGTATAGATAGATAGAATATATATATATAGAGTTTTATATATATACATACGTATATATATACATACGTATATATATATATACATAACTAGAAATATAATACTACGTATATTTATACTTATACGTATGTATATATATATAGATTATTATATAAAATATATAATGAATAATTTAATATCTATAAATATATAACATACGTATAATATATAGTCATACGTATGGTATATATGATATATTATATACGAATATATAATAATATAAGATATATAGATAGATATAGATTATATTTATATATATAGAATATAGATATATAGTTATATAAGATATATATATGTATATATTGTATGTATAAGATATACAGTTATGTATAATACGTATGTATTTTTGATGTTATTATACGATATATAGATGCATATAGATATATATATATATATATATATATATAAGTATATATATATATTTAAATGATATATATATATATATTTAATATTAATATATAATATATATATATGTATATGTATATATGGAAATGATATGTATAGATAAATGAAATACATATATGTAATACTATCTATATATATTTATATATATAATATATAGAAATATATATATATATATATGATAGATATACGTATATAGATATTAAGTATACATAAAGATAAAGTATACATATATATAATATACGTATGATTATTATATATACAACATATATATAAAATAATATACGTATATAATATAAATTACTTATATAATATTAATATATACGTATATAATATAGATTTTACTATATAATATAATATACTATATAATATATATATATACTATATAATAGAAATAAACGTAGAGATTATATATTATTCGGAAATATATATATATATATACGTATATATATATATATATACATATATATATATATATATATATATATATATATATATATATATATATATATATATATATATATATATATACATATATACATATATATATATATATACATATATATATATATATATATATATATATATATATATACATATACATATATATATATATATATATATATATACAAAAAAATATAGATTCATATATAATTTACAACAATATTATATATATATAATACATAAATATATATATAATAACATATATATAATATATAAAATATATATATTAATAACATACAATATATATATACATATATACATATATCTAATAGATTTACCTAGTTAAAATGGTGTAGGTGCTTAAAGTTGTTAAAGTGAGAAGCAATAAAAATTGGACAAATGTCACATTATTTAATTAGTTGTTGGTCCGTGTACGATTTGTTGGTTCGTGTATGAGTTGTTGGAGGTTTTGGTTCGTGTACGAGCAATTGGTTCGCGATTTTTAGTAATACAAGTTTCTTGTGTATTAGTTGTTTATCATAGTTTAGCATTTATTTGTTAACTCAGATGTAACTTGTAAGAGTGTATCATTTAATTTGCGAATAAAATGTATATTTCTATTAATAGTCTTTTGTGAAGCAAAATTATGTATCATATGTATCAGCTATAAATGATGGCGTATCAAGTTTTTTTGTGGTTGTACATCAATTTTTATGTATAAGATTTAATTTCATGTATCTACTATTAATTAAATCACATATTAATTAATAGATTCAATGGTTAAGATCACTTCTCATTTTAACAACTTTAAGCTACTACACTACAATAACCCTCCCATATATATATATATATATATATATATATATATATATATATAAGATCAAATAAAAAGACAAATATTCGTAAGAAGGATAAAAAGAATTTTTTTTTTAAGTTCTCAAAAAATTCTGAAAAAATTTCACAAGATCGTGTATGTTGGTGCATGAAAAAGTTGTGAATTAAGTTTTTTTAAAAGTGAATACTTTTGCCGAAAAAAAATTATGAAAAAAAACGTTTGTGCATTAAATTGCTTTTTTGTGCATCAAAAATTCGTTTTTGTACCCAACTTCTTTTGACTTTTTGCATCAAAATTTTATTGCGCATCAAACTATAACAAGTTAAAAATTTTGTGCATCAAAATTTTTTTGTGCATCAAAATTTATTTTTTTGTGCATTAAAAAAACGTATAAAAACTCAAAATTAGAAAAACTTCTTTTACAAAAGTTTTATGCACCAACATACCTGATTTAATGGAATTTTTTTGGAATTTTTCGAGAACTTTTAAAAAAAAAAAAAAATTATCCTTCTCACGAATATTTGTCTTTTTATTTTAACCTTCATATATATATATATATATATATATATATATATATATATATATATATAGTGACGGAACCAGAAAACTACGTTGTGGGGGGCAAATTTTTTTTTTTTTTTGCGATAGGATAAGACATGAACAAAAGCTTTAATTAAGCATGTTAAAACCTTATAACGAACAACAAAATGCGATTTTTGTTAAAGGAAATTTGGAGCAAAACACAACTAATATTAAGAGAAACAAAACAATATATAACAGAAATTTGCAACCAAAAATACAGTCTATGCTGAAGAGAATGTAAAAAATTAGCCTAAAGTAAACAAATATACAATTCTTCTCTTAGAGTATCATTTTATTTTAATCTATTGACTACATGAATTACAAACACTTTCAATTAATAATAGAGTTATCATAATTTCAGAAAGTGAACCACTAATAAATGTTTTGGAAAAATTATATAGATAGAAAAATATCATTATAGATCTAAGAAATAAGACAAAAAAATCATCCATATCAATGTGGCGCATATTGACCCGTAGTTTTGTTTTTAGCACTGTGATGATATTTTTTATTTTTATAATATACCCATCTTCTTCCTTATCATTTTCTTCCTCTTTATTTTCTTCTTTCTTAAAAAGCTTCATCAACAACTTAAAAACCATTCATAAAATAAGTTTTTTCTTCACTTTTTTTCCACCATCTTTTTAGTGGGGGGCATTCTTAGTTTTTAGATGAGGGCACCACGATTAAAGTCTCAAAATCTATCTATTATATATAAAGATTGTGTCCTCCTCATTAAATTGGAGGTTTCAAGACGAGTACCTAAGCTTCTATGGGTGTACATTGAGACCTCCTCATTAATATGGACGCTTCAAACACAAGCTATGAGAATTGTACGATACAAATGGCATAATTCACATGGACAAGCCTATTGGAAAACCAAAGGATGCATATGAACACTTCAGATCTGTACTAGAAAACCAAAGGACGCAACTTACTCTTTGTAATTAAAGTGCTACTTAAATGAGTCTATTCATGCTCATGTACCTATAAAAAGGCACAACAAAAATGGCCATCACCATTCACTCTTAGACACATACTATAAAAAACTCTTGCTTTCTATTATTTACCATAATGAATTCAACTCTTCTATCTATATATCTTCTGTCATCCATTCCAACTCTTGCTAAGGTACATATTTTTGTTTTAAATATTTACTTTGAGCTTGATTTGTGTTTACTTTAATATGTAGTTT
>BQNB010105811.1:0-23525 GCA_026074375.1 Tanacetum coccineum | reverse complement strand
AGGATTTTGAATATGAAGATGATTATTATTCAAACGATAATTAATCTCATCTAATTACAAAATTATAATATGAACTTGAAATCAAGACTAGGATTTATCTAGATCACGAAAATATTAATCAAATTACCATAGATATTTTTCCAAGTCTACATGTTTAACCATCCTTGGTTATTACATGAAATCACGAAGTCAATTGTAAGACAACAAGATTAGTCATCAAGTTGCAATTCACACTTGCAATGAAGATGTTTCATTGAGTCTAAATTGTTCAAATGTTTATGTTATTAGCTATGGTCAAAATATACATGCTAAACTTCACACACTCTAAGTAGAATTGACGACTTATGAATTTCCATTGGGAAACTCATACGTACTCCAACTTGATGAGCAAGACTTGGATGTCATTTTTGAAAACTCAAATTGAGAACTCTTATAACTTATATAAGCTTCTCCTAATAGCCTAATGTCAACACCATCTTCCAAATAATAAGAAAATGATCCTTGCCTAAATTTGGCACCTCCCTGATCGATGGATCATTCGTCCTAAATTCATCTACGGTTTAGGTAAATCCGCACTATGGCATTAGATTTAAAACATCTTCCTCTTGTGAATCACTTGCTTAAAAGTCCAACATACATGTAACTAACCTTTAGTAAATCATTATTATTTATACAATGAAACATTCACAAGATCTATTAAGGTAAATAACCTTAATTGAATTTCTTTCATAAAAGACATGCAAAGGTGCATTCTTTGAACACTCTCATTATAGAGCATTACACATTGTCACTCTTAAGCATACTCCTAGGTCTAATACTCATTCTCTCTTATACACAACATACTTTCTTGCTCTCTCATTAACACTTAGAATTCCACACATCTTGATTAGGATTATGCGAACCAAAATTAAAGCATGTTATTTGAGTCATGTTAGGCCCTCTATGAAAAGATAATACAAATTTATCTTTACTAACACTTCCTTAGGAAAAATAGAGTAATAATATTTGTCAACATGAGAATGACTACTGGAGACTCTATTGCACTAGAAATTCAATTTGACCTAACGGTTGAATTGCTTCCAAGAATGTTTTTGTCTAACATGAGAATATATATATAACCCGTAAAGATGGTCGCGTTTAGCCTAAATTGAGCACCACTAGTTATAATCTCATATTCATTATCTAATTTGATTAAATGGCTCTTCCTAAATATGCCTAATGATAGTCTACATCAATAGACTTTGTATCTCATTAGGAGTACACACTAAGCAAGTAGAAATTAAATTTCTCCTTAATCAATCTAGATAACATGAACCTCACATATGTGCTTTGAAGCATCAAGATGATAACTTGCTCCATCGGAAGCCAATATATGACTCATGATTATTTGAAGCTCAAAGATTAATTGTGCATATCCATTAAATGTCATGTTATTATATAGGCGTTTATCTTTTTGCTATCAATTAGATAAAATATCTCTAGTTTATCTAAATGACACTGCTCCTAAAATGCTAAAATGCTAACATGTATTACATGATGAATTACATTTAAAACATCATGTTAGATTTGCGTCATCTACATGTTAGATGTGCACCTACACTATGTTAGGTTGATGTATGAAAAATAAGGTTTAGATGTCATACAATCTTACACATTAATCTTGTTGATTGTTGTGTAGATGCATGCTTAGATAAACTTGCATGCTTAAATCTATAATGTCTTATAATTCAATTGTTATATATTTTCTCACATTAAATATCTTCTCGCGTCCGGTTACTGATCTAAATTTTTCCAAAAGAGTCAAAAATGGGTTCTTAAATCTTCTAAGTCTTCCTTCACACATTCCTTAATCAATCATTTCTCTTATCTCCAAATAATCCACTCTTTGTCACAGAAAAGTTAGATGCAAATCTAATACCCTTCCAAGTAGGTTTGACAACTTAAATATTTCATCCGAGATATTCAAGTATCTTTAACTTGCAATTCGCAAACGTTAAAGTCCTTATCCGAAATCCCAATTCAAGCCCTTTTAACAACTAAGAAGTTAAAACGCTCTCCATTTCCTTCGCAAAACATTCTTTCTCTTCTACGAACAACTTTCTATTTGAGGAAACATTCTTTCTCTTCAACAAAAACATTATTTTTCTCTTAGGCGAAAACATTCTTTCTCTTCAACGAAACATTCTCTCTCTTCGACGAAAACGACTCTTTCTTCGATCACACATCTCCTTCTCACTCAGCACGCTCATTACATAATATGCTAATCACTTCGCCTCTACATTTCCGCTACCACCTTATAAGAAACCGTAATACCTCGTCGTGTTGATTGATCTATGAACAAAACGCAATGCTTAGACGAGCTACATACTTTTGAGTATAGTTTATCGTACGCAACCACCATCCTCATAGACTTGTCAAGCTCTTCGTCTCTATCTTCGTTTGTTTTCTTCTTTATTATTATTATTATTATTATTATTATTATTATTATTATTATTATTATTATTATTTTTGCGTACGAAACACACCGATGATACGTCACTATTTCCTTCGATACAATGTCCAAAAGGAAACATCTCCATCAAAAAGGTACGATCTGGAGATTACATCACCGACATTCTTTCTTTACCCCTCAAGCGTGAATTGCTAAATTATCTTCGTCAAGGTTTAGGAATGATGGAACACATTCGATAAATCGTTCTCTTCATTTCTTCTAGTCCGTGCTCCATTCCGTGTCGTGACAACTTAACTACTTCATCCGAAGTACTTTAAGTATTTTAATTATAGATATGAGCAAATAAAATGTCCCTACTTTTACCAGAAAAATTCATCAATTTCCCAAACATCCCTCCTGTTGGTGGTCTGACGACCCCCAGATCTATTCTGGCGGCCCCCAGATATATCTGGGACCCTACCGACATAACTTGTCGTAACCATTCAATTATTTTTCCATAACCTAACACTTCCTCTCTTTTGCTACTAGTTGACGTCTACTCTACACCAAACCTCGTACCCAATATCTCTCAATAGATCAAAAGGTCATCCTCATATCCCAACACTCATAAGCATCATTGCTTATGTTTTCAAGAGTCAAGTGAATTTCATAATGAAATGCGTCTCATTATCAAACACATTCCTTACAATCAATAGACTTACAATCCATCACTTCATAATAAATCCCCTCACATACAAACCTTGGTCCTCACATCTCGCATACGTCTTATCTCAAATTCATAGACGATTCTTCTCACTCCTAAATGTTTCTTCTCTCTTCTAATAGTCTTGTTACTATTAGAATTCCTCCTATATCCCTTGACAACTTAATTATTTCATCCGAAATATTTAAGTAATTTGCGAAATGCAAATGTCACTCCTTCGCAAAACTTTCCACTTTCTAGAAGTGAAGAACATAAAGAATGATATTAACTCTTTAAGGTTATGAGTCACCACAATTGTTGAGGGAGTCCTCTCTATTATTATTCCCACCATGAAAGAACTTACCACCTCATTTCACATACCACTTTGTTCTTCACATGTCAACCAACAAAACACCACACAAACCTTTAAATTCCCCAGATCACTCCCGGTATTTATTTTTACGCTTTAACGTTTAAATTACGTTTTTCGCGTTTTTGACCTAACGGAACCCCGAAAACTCAAAATCTTTTTGTGTAAACTTTATTTATCGTCCATCCTATGTTCTTAAGTCAAACATTTCCTTCATCCCTCCCCCTATACTCAAATCACACGCACAAACACACTCTAAATTAAATAGAGTGGAATCTTTCATCTTTATTTTGAATTTAAACTACACCACATGCAAGGATAGTGATATTTATGTAATCTTATCCCATGCATACTTGTGACTTCTTACACCCTTTGTCTTCATTCATCCATGAAGGACCACTTCTCTACTATGTTATAGCGTGGAATCTTATTTATTTTTAAAGTGACTAGTTGGTTAGTGATTTAAGCTTGAACCCCCTCCCCCTCTTTGTGTTTGCGTCCAACCCCCCCCCCCCCCCCACCACACACACACTCTTGGTTTGTGTTGATCACTTAGCCACTTGGTTACACACTTATTGACATGTCATGAGCCCTTAACCTAGCCTTTTTCCTATAAATACCTTGCATTCTCCTAACTAGGGTTTCATCTTTTCATTTCATAGTCTCCAAAAATTCTTTTCTCTCCTTCTTCTTCTTGCTAGCTCACAACAACAAACACCTCATTATAGGGTTTGATTATCTTTGATTTCTTGCATAATCCAAGCATACAAGGTTCCTTTCTAAGGTTACCTAAGGTGTTTACAAGTATTAGTTATTTGATTTAATAGTTTTTCTCCAAGATCTAAAATTAGGGTTTGGTTATTATTTGGGGTTTTTCAAGATCTAGTGATTAGACCTTGTGTTATTGCTTCTTGTTCTTCATTCTTGTAAGTATTTTGAATCTTTTCTTGTGGTTTACTTATGTTCTTTTATATGTTCAAAGATCCATACATCCACATGTTGTGTTTTAATTTTTGAAAGATTATAAAACAAGATTTTATAAATAATGATGTTACTTTGTTTCACTAGTTAAATATTATGTTCTTGGTGAGATGAGAGTTGAATGAGAGTTGCAACAATAGAAATGAAGGGATTAGGTTATTCTTAGGTGTGGTTTTGTTGTGAATGGAGATTAGGCTAGATTAAGCACTATTGTGAAGTTTGGTATGATTTTTGGAAGCGTTTGCGAAAAATAATGTTGCTGATCCAAAATTGTTTTGGGGTTTTGGTCGATCTAAAAATGTTTTCATTAGGCGTAAAAGTAGTTTTTGGAGAGCTCATTTTGAATAGATAATTTTTCATATATCGCACACTAAAATTAGACTTAAAACGGCCAGGTTATAGCCAAATGAAACTTGAAATATTTTTTGGCAAAACCAAGTGAATAGTTGCTGATGTGAATAGTAAAATGGGTTTTCAGACACTATCGAGATATTTTGAGCTTTTAAAACATTAGCGAAACATATAGTAACACATATACATTGATTAATATCATTTAAAGACGTCGTTAACATATTTTAGGAAAAACGTTAAAGTTACTAAAATTAGTAAGTTTGGTTAAAATTTAGCGAAACAAACATAGAAGTTAAGCGATTAAGGCTAGTTAGTGTGTTTTGAAAATATGGAAACATAATAAATATAGGGGACGATATTAACGTCTTGAAACTAAAAACTTTCCTAAAATAGAAACTTACTAAAAATAGTATTTTTTGGTTAAACGCCAAGACTTAATGAAAAACTATATGATTTTATTTCGTCATGATTTGATAATAAAACTAAAGCAAACACACATGGATGTATTTTGGTGACGAATATATTGTGCAATTCTTGGCATACTTTCCGTGTTCTAAAGACGCGTTATTATTCTAAGTCGCGGTTAGAATTCTATATAATCTTTTCTTGCGTGATTTTATCTTTTGCTCATCGTGCTAAGATGAGTTCATAGCCCCACGTTTTACTACTTTTACTTTACTATATTAGGGTGAGAAACATTGCTTGTTTTTAAACTATGGACACAGTTACTTTACGTTCCTTTTCCTGATTACGTATTGCCTAAGTAGCGAATAAACCACTAATGCCCAAACTATCATGAACCATCAATTGCTTAACTGACTAAGTGGTTAAGTAAGCGCGAATGTTGTAAATAGATCTATTGGGACTAATTATCCCTATCTGGGTGAGTAGTACTCACTACCCACGGTGCTCCCGATAAACGGATATATACCATGTCGGATTTTCAGTAGGTGATCTTGGTCAGATACCTTTAGGGCAATTAATTCTTATTTGGCATATAATATGCTTCCTTTTAAATTAAGCTTCGGTGTCATGAGCTTAGCGTAATAGTAAATTTCTTTTTATGTGAAGTTGTATCTCCTATAACTGTCATGCGCGTACTGTAAACTTGTGGTCCACTTTTAATATTAAATTCAAACCTATGAATTCGCCAACTTTATGTTAACGTTTTAGCATGTTTTTCTCAAGTGCTTAGCTATGGATGTTTTTGCTTGCTTTATGGTGTTGCCTTGCATTGGACCGATTTTTAAGAATTATTATTATCTATGTTAACATCGTTGTCAAACTTTAAAATCTTTTATTCGATTCCGCATATTATCGTTGGGCCTATGTAAAACTTTAATTATTTTAATTAATGCAACGATGTTGGATTTTTAAACGTACTCTTAGAGGTCGTTCTTTGTATCTTGTGTGATGTATATTATGATGTCATGCCCCCGGACACGTGTTTCTGACTAGGCCCCGTTTGGGGGTGTGACAGATTGGTATCAGAGCCAAGGTTATAGAGAACCATGTAGTATATTTAGGTCTGGTCTATAACTAGTATATGATCTTACGTGTTTACTTGCTTACGTATATAAGTACTATTGATAAGTACACGAGTATTAATTATAATACTTTTCCATAATTATAATACGATTAATTTTGCCATGACTATATTTTACACCATCTTTATTTTCTCCTGCATTTCACGCATTGGCATGGTTTCATATAAAGGGGATTTATATAAACTCTTGCTTGTGCAGGTTATGGCAGCTCCGGTTATTTCTATTTCTTCGGACGTATCAGTCGAGAGTGTGGGATCCTCTTTTCCGCGAGTTATCCTTATCGGTTCTATTTCTGTTGAGGTCCTGGTTGCACCAGAGGTGGGAGCGGCTGCAGTTGCCTCACCTGTCGGGGTACTCTAGCTTGATACTCATTCATCGTCAGAGGTTGATCCATCGGAGACTTCACCACCTCCCGTATTTGTAGCACCTATGGTTTTACCTTTTCTGTGTTCAGACGATTCAGAGTCAGATACTGAGATACCCGAGAGGCATGCATCACATACTACTTCTACTCTAGAGATCTCTACTGCTCCCATTTTACCCGCACCATCTGCTATTGTTGCACCATCATCTGAGTATCCACTTGCACCTATTGTTGCCCCACCCGGGATTCGTCGATGACGAGCTATTCTTATCCGAACCGGGGAGGACATTCCTATTGGTCGACTTTACCGTACTCATCCTGGTGGGCCATGAAGGGCATTGACCGCAAGGAAGTCGGTTAGACCTTTAACTTCTCATCGTTTAGCATTGAGGTACACATCACATCACTTAGATCATTTTACTTCCGGATCATCATCGAGTCATTCATCTTCAGATCATTCATCATCTGGGCATTCTATTTCGGGTCATTCCTTATCCGGACATACACCACCAGACACCACCAATGCTGATTCATCTACACCATAGAGATTTGTTCATCCATCACTTGCTAGGACTCCACAGTGTAGTGAGGCCTATCTCCGTTGGAGGTCTGCCCCATTATCTACCATGTATCCACCGACAACATCTGAGTCGTCAGTTAGGGATTCTTCTTCCGATGATGCAGGTATTGATATGGAGGTCAACATTAGGGATGATGTAGAGGACGAGGTTGAGGACGAGGTCGAGTTTAGTGATAGAGGTACTATAAAGGTTGGAGTGGATATGGTTGCTGGGATTAATATCCTTGATGGTATGCTTATTCCTGATGTTGCAGAGCGTGTGGAGCAGGTTGAGGAGGGTTTGCAAAATATTCATGATCATGTTATAAAGATACCTCTTCAGAGGATAGAGGATATTGAGACAGGACAGAGAGGGCTGGAGGCGAGGAGTTTGATTGCTGGTGGAGAGAGAGCTAGCTTACTTGAGCAGGTTGTGTCCTTGGAGAGGAGCAACGCGAGACTTCGAGGCACCATGATGATGGAGAGAGCGAGAGCTGACAAGTTTCAGCAACGCGTAAGATTTATGGAGAGTGAGCTTAGGCAGATTCGTAGGTTTCATTTCTATGACATGATGCGATCTAGGATATTGGAGACTTTCGCTGTAAGGCATTTAGGTTTTTGTCCATGATGTTGTGTATGGACTTTGGGCTAATAGTAGAACCAGTTGTTAGTAGTTCTAGCGTAAATCAAGTTCCCCATTATGGGTCGAATGTAACCGACTAATGCTTTTATATATGATATGAAAAGCTTGTTTTGATTCCCTTGCGTATTCATCTTTATTGTTATTTACTTGTTCTGGCAAAACATGTTCTATTGTATTTTCCTATATAAACCTTATATACCATTTATAGTGGCTATATCTCGTATCGAATCTTACCGTGTGCTATATCTTGTGCTGTAGAACATGACTATCACTCGTTCTGGTATGACCCTAGAGGCCGGAGGCGATTGAAAAACTCGTTAACCGACGAGTGGAAGAAGCGTTGGCTGCTTATGAAGCGACTCGTGCTGCTAATGCTCTCGAGGATGAGAATCAAAGCCAAAACGGCAGCGACGGCGGTAATGGAAATGGTGGGAATGGAAATGGTGGAAATGGAAATGGTGAGAATGGAAATGGTGGAAATGGAAATGGTGGAAATGGAAATGGTGGAAATAAATATCCGAATGAGAATAATAGGGATGCTAGGCCTGTTGCTCGAGAGTGTACATACCAAGACTTTATGAAGTGTCAACCACTCAACTTTAAGGGAACGGAAGGAGTTGTCGGGTTGATATGGTGGTTTGAGAAGATGGAAACAATGTTCCATATCAGCAATTGTCCAGAGAAATACCAAGTCAAGTATGCTACTTGCACACTGTTAAACAGTGCACTAACTTGGTGGAACTCACATAAGAGGACTATTGGAGCTAAGGCTGCATTTGCCATGTCATGGAGAGAGCTCATGAAGCTAATGGCTGAAGTGTACTACCTAAAAAATGAGATTCAAAAGATGGAATCTGAGCTGTGAAATTTAACCGTGAAGAACAATGATTTGGCTGCTTATACTCAGAGATTTCAAGAGTGACTATGATGTGCACCAAGATGGTCCCCGAGGAGGAGGATCGGGTTGAGAAATTCATTGGAGGTCTCCCTGATAACATCCAAGGGAATGTAATTGCCGCTGAACCTACAAGACTGCAAGATGTTGTTCGCATTGCTAACAACTTAATGGACCAAAAGTGTTGGGAATTAAACTCATCAGACTTAGTACTGCCAAGTCAAAGTGTTAGTACTGCTTAAGTTATAACTGCCAGTATAAACTAGTTAGTACTGCTAGAAGAATGTTAGTACTGCTAGGTATAAGTTAGTACTGCCAGTACTAACTTAACACCGCTGAAGAGATTAATACTGCTGATAAAGATTAAAGACTGCATGAAGACAAAGACGTGTGAAGAGATATGTATTTGTTATCTTGTGTATATTCTATATATTTAAAAAGATATGCATATAAGTTTAATGTTTTAGAAGATTCATAGTTATCTTGTAAAGGACTCCTTGGTGTAAAAAAGGAGGTCCTAGGACGCAGAGTTTCATCACCAAGAAACACAAAAGTCATAGCTTCAAGGTTGTTTTGTAACCCCAACACTATTAAGAGTGTTTGTTTTATATTGAAGCTAAAAGTTTAGTAAACTGTCTTGTTATTCATATTGTTTATTACTATTCCATTGAGTATACTTCTTGGTGGTATAAACTAGATTCCGCATAGTTTATATCATACACTCAAAATTTCATTCTTAGTACCTTTAGATTTATTCAAGGATACTAAACCTTACATCAAGCTAAGGAGTTAAAGATTTATTCATTAGGATCAATAAGTGGTATCAGAGCTTGTTGTGAAGCTTTGAATAAGAAGAAACAAAAAACAATATATACTAGATTAATTTCTCAGTGTTAAGATGGAAGCAGGAACTACTACTACCACTCTGACTGCAAGACTCTCTATCCTCAACCCAGGGGACTATGATATCTGGTTAATGAGGATAGAACAATACTTTCTTATGACTGATTACTCTCTATGGGAAGTAATTAAAAATGGTAACAAAGTGCTGAAGAAAACTGTTGGAGATGTTGAGCAGGTTTATGAACATACTTATGCAGAAGAAAAGCTAGACAGGAAGAATAAGATGAAAGCTAGAGGAACTCTGTTGATGGCACTCCCAAATAAGGATCAACTGAAGCTCCATTCATATCAAGATTTAAAATTGCTCATGGAAGCCATAGAGAAGAGGTATGGAGGAAACAAGGAATCCAAGAAGGTTCATAGGACACTTCTCAAACAACAATATGAGAACTTTGCAGGATTAAGTTCAGAAACAATAGATCAAATTTTTGATAGGTTACAAAAACTTATTAGTCAGTTGGAGATTCAAGAAGAAGTTATTGAGCAAGAAGATATGAACTTAAAGTTGTTGAAAAGTCTTCCATCTGAATGGAAGACTCATGCTTTAATCTGGAGAAACAAAGAGGAAATAGAAACCATCAGTTTAGATGATTTGTACAATAACATAAAGATAATGAACCTGAACTTACAGGATCATCAAGCACAATCCAAAATCCACAAAATGTGGCTTTTGTATCCTCCAACAGCACTAACAGCACCAACAACACAAATAAAGCAGATAACACTGCTTATGGAGTTAGTACTGCTCATACTCAAAGTAATGCTGTTAACTCTACATCTGTAGATAACCTTAGTGATGCTGTGATCTGTGCTTTCCTTGCAAGTCAACCCAACTCCCCTCAACTTGCTCAAGAGGACCTAGAACAACTTCTTCTTGATGACCTGGAAGAAATGGATTTACAATGTGAGATGGCCATGCTGACAATCAGAGCTAGAAGATCCATCAAAAGAACAGGAAAGAAGTTGGACATAAATGGTCAAAAATTTAGATTTGACAGGTCAAAGGTGAAATGCTACAATTGTCATAAAAATGGACACTTTGCAAGAGAATGTAGGGCTCTAAAGAATCTGGAAAACAAAGGAAGAGAGAATGATAGAAGAACTGTCACAGTAGAGACTCCCACTCAAAATTCCCTGATTGCTTAAGATAGAATTGGAGGGTATGATTAGAGCTACCAAGATGAAGAAGAGCATCCTACAAACTATGCATTGATGGCATATACATCTTCAGGAAATTCTTTCAGTTTAAATTCTGAGGTAGATTCTTGTTCTAAATCATGTGTAAAAGCTTATGCTACTCTTAAAGAACAATATGACAGTTTGTCTTCAGATTACAAAAAGTCTCAAATTAATTTAGTATCTTATAAAGCAGGTTTACAATCAGTAGAAACTAGACTAGCTCACTATAAGAAAAATGAGGATGTGCTTGAAGAGAAAATTAATGTGTTAAACCTTGAAGTTAATCTTAGAGATAATTCTTTAGTTGAAAACAAAAAGAAATTGGAAAAAGCATGAAAAGAAAGAGATCAGTTATAACAAACATTAGAGAAGTTTCAAAATTCATCCAATTCTTTAAACAATTTACTGGAAAGTCAAGTAATTGACAAGTTTAAAAAAAGACTAGGATATAATGCAGCTACTCCTGCAATAGAGAGTTTTGTGAATTCATCTGAGATGTTAGAGTATCAGGAGAAGGATAAGTCTAGATCAGATAAGAGATATCATGCAGTTCCCCCACCTTTAACAGGAAATTTCATGCCCCCCAAAACTGATCTAATGTTTATAGATAAACAAGTTGAAAGTGAGTCTTTGGATGTTGTTACTAATGTTACATCTAGTGATGTTAAGACTGTTGAGTTAAAACATGAGTCAGTTGATAAGGGTGTGTTCAACACAGTTAAATCTAATGATGTTAGGATAAACAACTTTAGAGCTCCAATCATTGAGGATTGAAATTCTGATGATGAAAGTGAGGTAGAACCTAATGATAAGGTTAAAACTGTTAGACCTAGCACTGAAAAGATAAAGTCTATTAAGACTGTTAAGGAAACAGTAAAGAAGATAGAAACACCTAAACAAAACAAACACTATCCTAGAGGGAACCAAAGAAACTAGAACAATCTTATGTCCCAAAGACTAGGAAGTGACTTTAAAATGATAAATAAAGCTTGTTTTGTTTGTGGTAGTTTTGAACATCTTCATTATGTATGTGATCAAAAAGTTGTAAGATCAGTGTGGAACAACACAAGCAGGGTGAACCATAAGAATTTGCTAATAAAATGACTCACCCTTACCCCAATAGAAGATTTGTTCCACAAGCAGTTTTAACTAGGTCAAGCAAAATAAACACTGCTGGAGCAGCAGTTAATATTGTCAGACCAGTTAATACTGTTGTCTCAAAACCAACTTTGAATCGTCCCAGACCGATGTCAAATACTTTCAAAAGTGGACATTCACATGTCACAAGGTCTTTCAACAAGAATTCATCAAACAAGAATAGTATTTTCAATAAAAAGGTTAATACTGTCAGTGTAAATGATACTACTACTAGGGAAAGAGCAGTAGTAAGTGAAAATAAGGAAAAAAGGGTTAATGCTGTTAAGGCCTCAGCATGCTGGGTTTGGAAAGCCAAACACAGTAGTGCATCAACTACTTTCAAGAAATATTCTTACATTGATGCACGAGGCAGATCCAAGTCTATAATGGCTTGGATCCCTAAAAGAGTCTAAACCTCTTATTTTATATGTAGGGCAACCCACAACAAAAGGAGTACAAGGAAAAAGCAGTTATTGACAGTGGTTGTTCCAGGCACATAACAGGAAACAAATGATATCTTACTGAGTATGAAGACTATGATGGTGGATTTTTTTCCTTTGGAGATGATAAAGGTAGAATTTCTAGAAAAGGTAAAATTAAAACAGGCACTTTTGATTTTGATGATGTGTATATTTGTAAGGAGCTTAAGTATAACCTGTCTAATGTGTCACAAATCTGTGACAAAAAGAACAATGTTTTTTTTACTGACACTGAATGTCTTGTCTTATCTTCTGACTTTAAGCTACTTGATGAAAGTCAAGTCTTGCTGAGAGTTCCAAGAAAGGATAACATATACAGTGTTGACCTAAAGAGTGTTATTGCCACTAGAGGTTTAAGTTGCCTCTTTGCTAAGGCCATAATTGATGAATCCAATATTTGGCAGAAGAGGCTTGGGCACATTAATTATAAAACAATGAATAAACTTGTGAGGGGAAACCTTGTAAGAGGTTTACCCTCAAAGATCTTTGAAAATGATCATTCATGTGTTGCTTGTTAGAAAGGAAAGAAACACAAAGCCTCCTATAAGACCAAACTTATGAACTCAATCAGAAAACCCTTGCATATGCTTTATATGGACTTATTTGGTCCTACAAATGTTAAGAGTTTAATGAAAAAGTCTTATTGCCTAGTTGTCACTGATGACTTTAGTAGATTTTCTTGGGTATTCTTTTTAGCCACTAAGGATGAAACTAGTGGGATCCTAAAGACCTTCATAACATGAATAGAAAATCAACTAGATTATAAAGTAAAAGTTATTAGGTGTGACAATGGAACTGAGTTCAAGAATAGTATAATGAACCAGTTTTGTGAAATGAAGGGGATTAAGAGGGAATTCAGTGTTGCTAAAAGAAAGAACAGAACACTGATAGAGGTTGCAAGAACTATGTTAGTTGAGTCTAAGTTGCCAACCACCTTTTGGGCTGAAGCAGTTAATACTGCTTGCTATGTGCTAAATAGAGTCTTAATTATTAAGCCTCATAACAAGACACCTTATGAACTTATTCGTGGGAGACCCCCATTGATAGACTTCATGAAACCTTTTGGGTGTCCTATTACCATCTTAAATACCAGGGATCATCTAGGCAAGTTTGATGAAAAAGCTAATGAAGGATTTTTTTTGTTGGGTACTCTGTGGTTAGTAAGGCTATAAGAGTATTTAACAAAAGGACCAGGATAGTTGAAGAGACCTTAAACATTAGATTTCTTGAAAATGCACCTAATGTGAAAGGAAATGGACCAGACTGGCTTTTTGATGTTGATTCTTTGACAATATCTATGAACTATGTGCCAGTTGTTGCAGGAAATCAAACTAATGGTATTGCAGGAAACAGAGATAACATTGTTGCAGGTCAAGCTGAAAAGAAGATAGAACCTGAACAAGAGTATATCCTGATACCTTTATGCACAACTGATCCATTAATCTCTCAAGATCCTAAGGACAGAGAAGTAAATGCTGGAAAGAAGGCTATTGAAGTGGAGTTTCAGATAATGATTGAAAGTATGAACAAGCTATAAGAAGTGAGTCTGAAAGGCTAATTCAAAAGGAAATGCAGAATGAACACATTAACAGTACTAACAGTATTAATACTGTTAGTACACCTGTTAGTACTGCTGGACCATCATTTGCTAATGCTGCTCCATCATCATCAATTAATGCTGCTGGAACCCCTGATAGTACTGCTAATGCATTTGAGAAACATCTTTTTGAATGATTTTCTCCTTTCAAAAATGCATCTGCTCTTCCACATGTTCCAAATGTGTCTCCTATGCATGATACTAGAATTTTTGGTAATGCTTATGATGATGAAGATGTGGAAGAAGAGGTTGACATGAACAATGTGGTTTCATCTTATACAGTTCCTGATGCTCCTTTCACAAAATTTCTTAAAGATCATCCTAAAGATCAAGTGATTGGAAGTTTAAAAACACCTGTACAGACAAGACACATGACCAAGATAAATGATGAACATGGTTTGATTTCCTCAGTTCACAAGCTTAGGAGAACAAATCACAAAGACTTTCAAAATTGTCTGTTTGCCTGTTTCTTATCTCAAATGGAACCCAAGAAACCAGTTCAAGCCTTAAAAGATCCAAGCTGGGTGGAAGCAATGCAGGATGAGCTTCTACAGTTTAAACTACTAAAAGTTTGGACCTTGGTTGACTTACCTAGAGACAAATGGGCAATTGGTACTAAATGGGTTTTTAGAAACAAGAAGGATGAAAGAGGCATAGTGGTAAAGAACAAAGCTAGACTGGTTGCTCAGGGACATACTCAAGAGGAAGGTATAGATTATGATGAAGTCTTTGCACCAGTTGCAAGGATTGAAGCTATAAGGTTATTTCTGGCTTATGCTTCCTTCAAAGATTTTGTAGTCTACCAGATGGATGTCAAGAGTGCCTTTCTATATGGAAAAATAGAAGAGGAGGTGTATGTCTGTCAACCTCCTGGTTTTGAAGATCCAGACTTTCCAGATAAAGTCTACAAGGTAGAAAAGGCTCTCTATGGACTACATCAGGCCCCAAGAGCATGGTATGAGACATTATTAACTTATTTGCTAGACAATGGTTTTTACAGGGGTTTAAATTGATAAAACATTGTTCATTAAAAGACATAAAGATGATATTCTACTAGTACAGGTTTATGTTGATGATATCATCTTTGGGTCAACAAGGAAAAAGTTGAGTACTGAGTTTGAAAAGCTGATGCATGATAAGTTCCAAATGAGTTCTATGGGAGAACTTTCTTTCTTTTTGGGACTTCAGGTTCAACAGAAGAGTAATGGAATCTTTCTTAGCCAAAATAAATATGTGGCTGAGATTTTGAAAAAGTTTGATTTTGCCACAGTAAAGACAGCAAGCACTCCAATGGAGCCTAACAAGGCATTGATCAAGGATGAAGAGGCTGAAGATGTAGATGTTCATTTATACAGATCAATGATTGGTTCATTGATGTACTTAACAGCTTCTAGGCCTGACATCACATTTGCTGTTTGTGCTTGTGCAAGGTTCCAAGTTACTCCTAAGACTTCACATCTTCATGATGTGAAGAGAATCTTTAGATACTTAAAAGGTCAGCCTAAATTGGGCCTTTTGTATCCTAGAGATTCACCATTTAACTTGGAAGCTTTTTCTGATACTGATTATGCTAAAGCTAGCCTTGACAAGAAATCCACAATAGGAGGTTGTCAATTTCTTGGCAAAGGGTTGATTTCTTGGCAATGTAAAAAGCAAACCATAGTTGCTAACTCCACTACTAAAGCAGAGTATGTTGCTACTGCAAATTATTGTGGACAGGTGTTATGGATCCAAAATCAAATGCTTGATTATGGGTTTAACTTCATGAACACCAAGATTTATATTGATAATGAAAGTACAATTTGTATTGTGAAGAATCCAGTGTTTTACTCTAAAACTAAGCACATAGAGATAAGGCACCATTTCATCAGAGATTCTTATAAGAAGAAGTTGATTCAAGTGATCAAGATTCACACAGATCAAAATGTTGCAGATCTTCTCACAAAGGCTTTTAATGTTAGCAGATTTAACTTTCTGAATGCTAGCAATGGAATGCTTAACCTCTAAAGCATTGATCTCCTTCTGAATTCTCACATGTCTATCTAGTCTTTTCTAGTGTGCTTGTGATGAATAGAGGCATGTTGTTGTATAATTATTAAAGACAGAGTTAAAATTGTTTAGGCAAAAGTTAATACTGCTAAGTATAATTACTACTGCTAGTTATACTTAAGACTATTAGTTAAAACTGTTAGTCATAATTAAAACTGTTAAACAAGAAACTACTTTAAATTGTGTATTCTTGGTTTTGGACTAACATTTGCAGGCTAAGCATATTGAGTACCTGGTATTGAATTGAGGGGAGGCTAATGATGTCAATATGCAGTCAAGAATTGATGAAAGAACATGCATCATCAAACAAAAGTGTATGATAAGTCAAACACCTAGGCAAACTAAAAGAGGTCAGGACACCAAGATACCTCAGTCTAGTGGTCCCCCTAAAAAGGTTAGTGATTAGGCTATCCATAAGGAGTTGGGTGACAGAATGGAAAGGGCTGCCACTACTGCTTCTAGCTTAGAAGCAGAGCAGGACAATGGTAACATCAATAGGACCCAATCCATGGCACACTTAATGAGCCAAGTCCTTAGGGAAATGGTTCAGGTAGTGGTCCCAGGTGCCAAGATACTATATTAGGGGTATAGATGCTCAAACTAGGTTTGAGACTACATCTAAACTGTCTAATGATCCACCTCTCTCAAGAGTTGACACACTTGGAAGTAAAAAGGACAGCATGAAACTAATGGAATTGATGGCACTTTGTACAAAACTGTCAGATACTTTGAGCAAAAAGAAAAGAGAGATGTGTGAATAAAAACATAAAAGAGTGAATTAGTAAGAAAAAGAAATGAGTGAAATAGTGAGCTGAAAAACAGAAAGAGAGCTTGTGAGAATATAAATTTATGATGGACATGCTTGATTGGAACAACATTGGAGATAATACTGCTAGTCATAAACTTAATACTGCCAGTATTAAGTTAGTACTACCAGGCATATTTTAATACTGCTGGGTGAAGTTAATACGGCTGAGCTTAAAGTTAGTACTGTTAGGCTACAATTAGTATTGGAGGGTGATCGTTATTACTGTTGGAAGCATAACAAAATTTCCTTAATTTAAAATAGTCGTTAAGATATTTTCGCCAACAACTTAGCTTATAAGGGTCTATAATTGGAGAATTCATGATCTTTCTATAAATTCATAAGATTTCTTCAAGATAAGAACAAATTTTATTCAGTCGGTCAAATCACAACCCTAAGTGCTCTCAATAAAACCTCAATTAACTTTACCAAGCTCACATACTCTCATAAACAAACACATCCCAGAACCCTAATCAAATGGAGAATTTGGAATTTTGTGACAAACACAATATGGTCGCATTCTTAGAGAAATCAGATGGAAGTGAGGGATTTCATCAGATAGTAGATTTTCTCAACTCTACTCATATCAAGTATGCTCTTACTCAAAATCCAATCATCTATGTCTCACTCATTCATCAGTTTTGGGACACTGCTTCTTCAAGCACATCAGAGAATGGAGAGATGAAAACAACTGCTACTATTGATGGGAGAGTCAAGACCATTACTGCAGCATCTATAAGGAGGCATCTTAAGCTAAAAGATTCTAATGGTATTAGTACTTTACCTAATACTGAAATTTTTAAGCAACTTACTCTTATGGGGTATGTGTCTAATTCTGACAGATTAACTTTTAATAAGGGACACTTTTCCCCTAAATGGAGGTTTTTTATTCATACCACCCTTCATTGCTTAAGTGCTAAGAAAACTGCTTGGGATCAGTTTAGTAGCAACATAGCCACTGCCATCATGTGCTTGGCCACAAACAGAACCTTTAATTTTTCAAAATTGGTTTTTGATGGCTTGGTGAAAAACTTGGATAGTAATCATAATTTTTTTATGTATCTAAGATTTATACAAATCTTTTTGAACAAACACAAAAGACAGCTACTACCTCACAAACGAACTTATATTGCTCCTACCCTTACAACCAAACTGTTTAGCAATATGAGAAGAGCTTCTAAGGGATATACTAGGGTGGACACTCCATTGTTTTAAACAATGTTGGTTCCTGGTCAGAATTTATAGGGTGAAGGATCAACCATTCCAGTTGAGTCCCATCACACACCCACTAGTGCTCCATCCACCTCACAACCACAAACTTTACCACCATCTATGCAAACAACCCATGTTGCAGAGGAGGCTGCTCCAATGCCCCATGATTCACCTCTCCTAAGAGTTCAATCACTTGGAAGTGATGAGGGCAGTTTGACACTTCATGAATTATCCAAGAAAGTGGAGAATTTTGAATCTGACTTGAAGCAGACCAAGCTGACATATGGTGCTGCTTACACTAAGCTCATCAAGAAGGTGAAGAAGTTGGAACACAAAGTCAAGTTAAGCAAAGCTAGAAGAAGGGTCAGACTTGTTTTTTCAGATGATAAAGATGACTTGGAGGATCCTTCTAAACAGGGGAGGAAGATTGCTCATATTGATGAAGATGAGGGAATTACTTTATTTCAGATAGGTGTGCAGACTCAAAAGAGAAGTAATGAAGATCTTATGTATGAGACTGGTGTATATGACTACCCAGAAGGATTTTCAGGACCAAGTGTTTCGATTACTACTGCTAAACTAGTTACAACTGCTGGTGAAGGATTTAGTACTACTAGAGCAACTCCTGAAAATGTTAGTACTGCTGAACCAGATATGGATGTAACACTTACTGAAGCACTTGTGGATCTCTTGAAGAGTGGAAAGAAAAAGTCACCAAAGCCAAATGCAATGGGTATCTCTTTTCAAGATGCTAAAGAAGTTGCAAGAAGAGCAGTTAGTACTAGCAGTGGAGAAATTAGTAGTGCTAGTAAGATAATTACTATTGCTGAAGAAACAGTTAGTACTGCTGGTACATCAATCCCTTTAGTACTGCTGGTATGGTTCAACAAGTTAATATCATTATTCCTTCATCAAGTGCATCAAAAGATAATGGTAAAGCAATTATGACAAAGTCTGAGCCTGAGCAAACCACTACAAAGTTGAAGCAAAGACAAGAAAGAGCTGGTCTTGAAGCAGCTATAAGAATGCAAGAACAGCTTAATGAAGAAGAAAGCCAGAGGATTGCCAGGGATGCAGAAATAGCTAAATAGTTACAAGAAGAAATTGATATAGCAAGACAAGAACAAGAGAAGACTGATCTTGAAAAAGTCTTGGAATTACAAAAGTAGTTAGATAAAAGGAAAGAAGTTGTAGCTGAAGCTCATCAAGCTCGTGATATTGATTGGAGTGATCCTGTGTGCTAAGATACATGCACTTCAAAATAGATCTTTCTCTGTAGCTAAAGTAAGGAAGAACATGTGTATGTATTTGTAGAATCAGGAAGGATACAAGTAGAGTCATTTTTAGGGAATGAGCTATGAAGATGTTAGACTTATATTTGAAAGGGTATGGGATCAAAATCATACTTTTGTATCTAAGGATTCTAAGATTGAAAAGGAAGTGATGAAGAGACCTGGATTTGATCTTCAACAAAATCATATTAAGAAGAATGAGAAAATTGAAGCTTTAGTTTTTATTAAAAAGAGACCAAGAGAAGATGCTGATGAAGAAAGTGCCAAGATGTAGAAATTAGAGGATGAGGCTGAAAAAGAGGAGCTTAGAACTTGTTTGGATATAGTTCCAGGAGATGATGTTGCTATGGATGTTGAATCTTTGGCTACTAAGTACCCAATAGTTGATTGGAAGACACATACTCTGATAGAAAACTTTATGTATTATCAAATCATCAGAGCAGATGGAAGTTCTAATAATTACAAGATCTTCAGTGAGATGCTTGATGACTTTGACAGATAGGATGTGGTAGATTTACACATGCTAGTAAAAGAAAGGTATGAGACAACAAGTCCATAAGGATATGACGTGTTACTTTGGGGAGATTTAATGATCTTGTTTGAGCCTAATGTAGAAGATGAAATATGGAAGAATCAATAGGACTACAACTTGATAAGCTAGAGATTGTTTGACTCATGTGGAGTTCATGTATTGCTGATGAATACTGGAATTGCTATTCACATGATGATAGAGAAGAAATATCCTCTTATTCAAGAAATGCTTTCAAAGATGCTAAGTAGAAGACTGGAAGTTGATCATGAAAGTGAAATGGCATTTGAGCTTCTCAGGTTTACAAGATCATAACTTCAGAAGTAGAAGAGTGTTTGGAAGAATCCTCTCAGAGCCAAAAGTTTTAATTTAAGAAACTTGATGATTTGGAGGTCAATCACAAGTTTAGGGGAGGATTGTTAGGAATTAAAGGTCTTTACACTTAGTACTGCCAAGCCAAAAAGTTTGTACTGCTCAGATTATAAACTACCAGTACTAACTAGTTAGTACTGCTAGAGTAAAAGTTAGTACTGCCAGTACTAACTTAATACTGCTGAAGAAGAACTTAACATTGCTGCATGAAGATTAGTACTGATGAAGAGTTAAACGCGTTTGGTGATATGTATGGACTTATTCTTGTGTATATTCTATATATTTAGAAAGATATGCATATAAGTTTAATGTTTTAGAAGATTTATAGTTATCTTGTAAAGGACTCCTTGGTGTATAAAAGGAGGTCCTAGGACGTAAAGTATCATATACCAGAAACACAAAAGTCATAGCTTTAAGGTTGTTTTGTAACCCCAACACTATTAAGAGTGTTTTTCTTATATTGAAGCTGAAAGTTTAGAAAACTGTCTTGTTATTCATATTGTTTATTACTGTTCCATTGAGTATACTTCTTGGTGGTATAAACTAGATTCCGCATAGTTTATATCATACACTCAAAGTTTCATTCTTAGTACCTTTGGATTTATCCAAGGATACTAAACCTTACATCAAGCTTAGGAGTTAAATATCTATTCATTAGGATCAACAGAGTGAAATCTAGTTTGTGGTAATGTACATCGGCGATTGTTATGGAGACGTGTTAAGACCAAGTATAGTCAGTATGCTAGTAAGCAATGGTAGATCTGAGCTATCAAGGGTGTAAATCCGATAACGATACTGAGAAGAGATCCTCTTGAAGATGTAAAGATTCCTAAGGTGGGTGGAAGCTAAAAAGGTTAGTTTCGAGGTTGAAAATGAGAAATGGAGAAGACTACTCCTACGTAAGATGTGTGTTACCTTTGATGTATAAACTGATGGCCGTGAACAAGACTTCTTTTCCCAAATTAGAGAGTAGTGTTAGTACAGTTGCAAATATACTTGATATCGTTAAGGATTTGAATAAGGCACTAAGCGACTCCAGACTTAAGGTTAGGTATAGTGATCCTTACTCCTTGACATAACAACTTAGTGTGTGTATAGAAGAAGGGAAAAGATTAGAGATTCCAGCTGAATGGTGACATCCGTTCCCATCTTGGAGAACAAATCAAAGTAGCTAATGCCTTATTGACATTCCTGAACTTAAGGGACTGTTTGGAACTCAAAAGAACCTAAAATGTAATTTTTGTAAAATAGAGGGACTAAACGTATCAACATGGAAACTTAGGGGTGTAAACGGTAAATATTCTATTTAAAACTATAAGGACTGTTTTTGCCAATAATGAAAACTGTAACATTTCTCAATTTTAGGTCATTTTACGACTCATATTATTCGTCACTATTTATTTTGGTCCGATACGCGTTACTTTTAAATTAACTTTAAGATAAACCGCGTAGACTAGAAATAATCACTTAATGTAAACGGTCATCAAATAAATTAAGGTTTACATCAACCAAGTAATAAATAATTATTAAGAAGATAATTATGTACCTTGCGTACTTTAATTTTATTAGTCCCGTAAAAGGGTTACGTTTCGCAATAAAATACATTGGGACACTCCCCAAAAATACATAGACTTACCTAGACTCAAACTAATACCCACTTTGAAACCTTAAAAACCAAAAATTAAATCAATTCTTGTGTAACCTCCTCTATGGCCGAATGTTGGACACTTAACCCACTAGAAATCTTCATTTTGGATCCTTAAGTACATGTACAAGCTCCCTCTAATTAATACCAGTACTAATGGTCCCTTAGCTAATATTTACACAATGGATAATAACCTATTTAGTCTCTTATGCTTGCCTATGCCGCGGTTAAACACACACACACACAAAATCATCAAAAATCCTCTTAATACCTTCCGAAGTACTTGTACAACTAAGGTTAATTAAGCCTTGTACTAATTGTCCCTCCTAATCTATTATACAATGGACAAAGACCTTCTTGGATCCTCCTTTGGCTCATATACCCGCGGCTAAAGCATCCACACAAACACAAATTATAAGATTTTTAGTATCTAGCTAAATCTTGTACAAATATCCTCTAATTAAGAATGGTACTTAGTGGTTTAGCTAATACAATGTGTAACTAACCAAAAACTACAAAACCACCTTAAAGAGGCCATGGTTTGGTTTGTTTGGAACTAGGAAGTGAGTAACTAGCTCATTTGCCTATAAATACTCACCTAGTCTCACTATTAGACACTCTTACAAACACAAACACTTAAACATATACCCTCTCTTCACGTCGTGTCTTAAACCGCAAACGACCACACCCATCTACCTCATTCGACTCAACAAAATGCAACAAAGGTTTGGATACAAGGCCACAAGGTTTACATGAGCTAAGGGTTGGGTACACGTTAAGCTTTAAAGCTCGGTTTATTAATTTGGTCGTGTCTCATACGTGGGTAGCCTCATTTTCGCACACACACTCGAAAAACAAAGTTTTAGGACCCATTGTAAGTCAAGTAAACCTATATAACTCGTGTTATATTTATGTTATGCATGTCCACTTTGTTATCTAGTCTATATGTCACGAAAATACGTATATGCTTTGCTAAAAAGAGTTCATGCCCATAAAGTATAAAACTTGCGTGTTAAACGTAAGGTTTTTACGTATATGATAAGTGTAGAATACACATATCCATTTATGCCTAAAGTAACCCAATTAAACCCAAAACAGACCAAAAATGGCAAAAATATGCTTGTATTTGTGTTTTGTGTGTGCAGGTATGGATAAGTCAAAAAATCACAAGAAAACAGTCAAAATCAAGCAAACACGGACACGAGAATCAGAAGAGTACAAAGCCGAAGCCAGAAATGTCAAGCCCCAGCCAAAAGCCTTAGCCTACTCTCCTTTATATAAACTCCAGGGACCAAATTTGCAATTCCCGAAAGTTATTTATAACTTGAAAAAAAGAAGAAAGAAATAAAAGGGACTGAAAATGTAAAAAGGCCAAACTCCAACAGTTTTAACTGTCGAAAAAGGGGCGGGAACCCTTTCACTGTTCACCCATCGTTCCCAAAATTACCAAGGGTCAAAAATCAAAGGGCAAATCACAATTAA
>BQNB010105810.1:0-21238 GCA_026074375.1 Tanacetum coccineum | reverse complement strand
GGTCGTGCTCATCCATCGACGCTGATTCTTCAGGGATAATTTGTTTATCATTCGTATCATATTTTTGTGAGATGTTTTGTGGGGGTTGTACACTTTTTGGTAGAGCTGATTATTCGGGTCGAGTTTGGTTGGCGGGTTAGACAAGGTCAACTTAAATATGTTTTTAATTAATGGGGGAGTTGATTCGTTAGGTTATCGGGTTGTTTGGTTAGTTCGGTTAAAAAAAATTTAGGTCAATTTGAAAATCAAACCGAATTGTGTAATTCAACCGAATCGAAAACCGAATTTGAATTCTGTTTGGTTTTTGAGTTGACCCGAGTAACCTGAATTACACAATTTATTTAAAAAATAATAATAATTACATAGAAAAAAATATTTCAAGCATCAAAAGTGTTTTTTTATATTAAAATAAAATTTTAATGCTATATATATATATATATATATATATATATATATATATATATATATATTTGGTTCCGGTTTGTCAAACTCATATCTAACCCGAAAACTGAATTTGTAGTTCAGTTCGATTTTGGCAAATGCAGTTCGGTTCGGTTTCGGTTTTTGATTTTTTTGCTCACCCCTAACATCATGTTTTCGGATAACTCGTGCACAACATTTTACCTTGATCACACGAGTTGACTAGGTTAAGCGAGTTATTCATGAGGAGTAGTGTTTTTCAGCCCGATTCGACCTGATAAGTATGAAACGACTTGTGTTAACCCTATTTATCAAACCTTGTCGGGTTTGGTTTTCTATTTAATTTTGAGAAATGCTAATAAGAGTCTTTAGGATGTTGATGGCAACATTTTTTTTCACAAAATCTACTAATTTTAATAAATGGTTAGAAATGTTAACATGATAAATTCACTAACTAAGATGATCCGGAGGTCGGGAAGATTAAATAGAAAGAAAGCCATATTATTAAGAATGAGAGAAAAGGGAAAGATGTGTGTGTGTTAGAAGGAGAGAAACACACACACACCCCTAGTGAAATGTTACATTATGAATCCTCACCCTCCCATAAAAGTATAGGAGGGGTATTTATAGGCCTAGTGACACATAACTATCCTAACTTGTCATTATTAGTCCCTACGTGTCACGCCTTATGTAAACTATTGTAATTTCATATAAGTCGACATATTTTAAGGCTAACAATCTTCCCCCAATATGTGGACATACGGAATTACTTACAATGTTCCTAACAAGTACAAATACAAACAAAATAAAGTCTTCCATAGTGCTTCCAATGCTGAAGATGACATTTGTGTCTTTCTATCTTGATACTTGTACTTCACCTTGGATCTTCTGTGTCTTTACTTGTTCTGGAATCATTGTAGTATGCATGAGTTGGATTAACTTTCCCCCAAATCATGCAGCATGTTTTGAAAAGCTTTCTTCATAGACTTCTTTGTAGCATGAACGATCAGCTTCCCCCAAAACCAACATCCGTATCTTGAGTAGATTATGAAACTTTAATGTAGCATGGACGATCTTCTAACATTGACATTTAAAGTACACATTGAAATTTTGTAGAAGAATCAGCTAACCACATCAACTAATACTGCTTCTATACTGTATCATGACATTTGGTCTTGGTGAATATCCATTTGGGGTACATGCAATAAATCAGCAACACTTTTCTCACGCTTGCAGAATACTTCACACAGACCATACTAAGCAAAGTAGTATAAACTACTTCCCCCAAGAACTTGACCTGATTACATCATAGTATCAAAGTACATGTATTCCCTTATGGTTTTGAACTCTCGGAAGCATCATTGATGTGTACGACCATATACTCGAGAAGTTCTTGTCATAAACAACAATCTTGAAAAGTTATGAAAGACATTGAAAAACTTTGAAAGATTTTACTTAGACTGTGAAATACCATTGACGTTCTGTAGCTTCAAGTATCCCGTGAGAATTGCTGATCACGTCTCATCCTTTAAAAAAGTACAACACCTCTTGAGACTATCAACATCTGCACCTGCGTGTGACATTGAGTACTACAACGTAACTCCTTTAAGTGATAGTTATCCAGGTCTTCAACCAACCACCTTGACTAGTAAAAACTAGATAATCCAAGTCTCAATCATAATTTTATATGTTCAAGCAAGTCATCAATCGATAGAGGGATTTTAAGAAAAGATGTAGAAAGTAGAAGGAAGTCTCGATGATGAAATAAGTAGACGCCTTCGTGAAACCTACTTCAATCTCAAATAAGGGATACCAAATCAACTCCGTGATCACTTGACATTCTAAATCCAAATCCATAGCCATTGTGATGTTTTAGTGAATCTTGTTTAGGACCGTTTTAGCATTAATTCCTTTTGTGCTCAAGCAAGTCATCAATCGATAGATTGGGTTTAAAGAAAAGGGGTAGAAAATAGAAGGAAAGTCTCTGATGAAAATAATCTAGACGGCCTGTCGTTACACCTAACTTTAATCACAAAAAAGGATACGAATCAACTTCGTGACACGTGCATCATAATCCGAATCTTTAGCCGAATGTCATTTTAGTGAATCTTATTCGGATTGTTTTTAGTGTTATGTATCGTGTTTGTTGTGTTGTTGAAATTAATTAAGGTTCATGGGATTTTACAAGTCTTTGATTAAAACCGAGAAAAGAATCGTATCTTTCGCGGGATTTTACAAAATCAAGAAGAAACCGTGAAACAATAATTAATTGTGGTTGAAATCGTTGTTGAAATTGAACTACTTGAGCTTTTGTTAACGATTAGTGAGCTTAAAATGACTAACGATGAGATTTGGTTGAAAAAGGACTAACGGTGCAAAGTAGTTCCAACAATGAGGGTTATAAAACAACAAGGATTACTGGTGAATCTATCTTAAACTCTAGGGACCAAACATGTAAATTTCGAATTTTACTTAATAAATGAAGATGATTTCCCTCCATGCATCATTATCTTCGTTTTTGAATTTGGAAAAAAAATGAACGATTGTTTTTTTTACTTCTTTCGGGCTCGAATCTTTATCGTCGATAGAAAATAAATTTACCACGATGATCATAGCAAGACCACGATCGTAATGATATTGATTATAAGTCCCGTAATTAACCGACACCCAAAACCGAAAAAACAAAATTTACTTAAAACGTAAGATTTTGTTCCTGTTGAATTGGTAAATCGGTTTCCACTTGGACAAGTTGTTCGGTTCACACTTGAAAGATGAGTTGTTCGGTTGTCAAATCTTTTGAGTTGTTCGGTTGTCAAATCTTTTGAGTTGTTCGGTTGCTTAAGGGATTCTAATTGTTCGGTACTCAAAGGATTCTAGTTGTTACAAAGGATTCTAGTTGTTCGGTACTCAAAGGATTCTAGTTGTTACAAAGGATTCTAGTTGTTCGGTACTAAAATGATTCTAGTTGTTCGGTGTATAATTTCTTGTGTCCTTGCTTTTGTCTTCAACCGAAACAACAAAACTGTCCTTGTCTTTGGAAGCTAAAGTTGTGGATCTTGTCTTGCCTTGTACCATAACCGAATAAGCCAACCTCAATAATAAGCCACGAAAATAATAAGCTCAAATAAGCTCAAAAATTAAGCTTCGAAAATAATCTCCCAAATAACCCTTAATAAGCCAAAAAAATAAACTACAATAAGCTACAACCAAAGATGTCACATGTCTTCGCTGTTGGAACCGTGAGTAAGAAATAAAAGAAAAAAATGATGGTTAAAGATGAAATTTTGATATTTTTTTAATATAAAGACATACGTGAAATTTGTAAATCGTGTCTCTTTTTTTTTTCTTACACACCATTTGACTTCAAGATACAACAAACAATGTGGATCACTGTTGGATATAAGGAAACAAGATTTAATGGCAAACAATAAATGATCTGAGTAAAAGAATAAGCCAAACGAAAGAAAATGAACCATAAATAAGCCGAATAAACTCCAACAACAATACCACTTATCACCAAATCCACCTGTGGCGAGTGATACCACAGCAAAACCAAAAACACAACACACGTGAATACAATACACCCCCGGTTAGCTCTTGATACCAATTATACAAAATAAGAAACACTAGCTAAACATGATGATCCGGAGGTCGGGGAGGATTAAACAAGAACTTAGCCATTTTATTTAGAGAGAGAAAGGAAAAGATGTGTATGTGTTTTAGAGAGAGAAAGAACACACACACACTTTGGTGAAATGATACAAAATGAATCCTTACCCCTCCATGGAAGTATGGAGGGGGTATTTATAGGTCAAGACAAGGAAAACTATTCTAACTTAAGAATTCTAGTCCCTGCATGTCTTGCCTAATGATAACTAGTGTAATTCTGTATTAGTCAACATATTTTAAGGCTAATAGAGGTCACTCCAATTTACAAAAACTTAAGCTCTACATTTTATGAATGTCTTTAATCTTTAGCTCGTAGTCTTGTTATCATGTTCTTTATCTTGTGAATCTTGATGTAGCAATCTTTAGACTTTTAGTCTTTAGCTTGTATCTTGTTCTTGACTTGTATGTGATCTTTTGAGCATCTTAAGATCATCAACCAAGCATAATCTCTATTCGCCATCTTGTAATCTTTGCCTTCTTGTGATCTTGTGACTTCTGGATCGACATCTTTCTTGAAATTCTTTAACTTTAACACTTCGTTTACTTCAAGAACGACTGTTCGATATCAGAGTGACGAAAACTTCTTTGAAATTCTTTGACTTTAATACTTTTTAAAACATCAAGAAAGTACCGTAATGGGTAATCAGAAGTAGGCGGAAGTTTTGAAAACATGTACTGGATCTTTCATGAATTGTCTTATACATTGTCCGTGTCGAAGTATGAGCATGTGGCTAGAATCTGTGAGTCAAAGCTAGAACCAGGTGCCTCATGACCATCTTTATAGAATCTGAAATAAAAACAGTTAGCATAAATCTGGGGGACGAATAAGGCTTGATCATTCTCCCGAGATGGTTGGAGTAACCTACAATCCATGAGGATCGACCTTGTTGATCGGTAGATTTCCATTTAAGAAGGATCTCCTTACAGGATTTACTGGCTGTGCAGTAGTGAATTTCTTTTTATTTTATATTAACACATGTGTAATAGATTCATCGTACTCAGCATGTTCTCATTATCGGAACGTCTCAAAGCATACAGCACGATAAGAGTGAACCAGTGAGTTACTGTCTCATCGATTGAATAGAAAATTTGATTTAAAAATCAATCGACGTGTCACTTGCTAAAGTGGGTTTGTGACACATCGAAATTCAAAATTTATCATCAACCGTCAATTCATATACTGGAACAAGTTTGATTCACTTGGAATTGCACCATCATTTCTTTCCAGTTACAAGTTTGATTCATTTTAATTGCACAACTCACCTACCAAGAGCTTGTTTGATGTTGGCTCAAGCAGGATTTCCATCTTCACTATGATTACTTAGGTATCACTCTGATGTTCTGGCAAAATCACAAGGATAATGCGTAGGACTCTTTATATATTTCTCGTTATTCACATTGTGTGAAATAGCAAGCATAATTTTAACAAGTGTCCTAATGAGATTTATGGATGATATCTTTTGGCTCTAGACTCAACAATGCACTTTGGCTTTAGTGATCAGAGACTGGAGCAGACTGCCACCTTTTCAATACCACTACCAGATGAGAAGTGATGAGAAATATTTGAATCTCCTGTAAAATGAAACATAAATCTTTTGAGATATTTTGAGTGGCTAGGGAGGGTTGTGCATTGCATCACTGGGTCCATGATGTCAGTCTTCAATGTCAGCAATCATCTTTTTGATTCTTGACATCAAATGAATTGACCCGGTTTCTGCCTAAGTGTAAAGATGGCTTCTTTCTTTTCACCCTTTATCTTAACTTTTCTTTTTAATTCTTCAACCCCTTCAACGCTTACCAAGACTTCATAACTAGTACCTTGTTGGGTTTGTTCTAGTACTATCTCCATCTCAGTCGGCACTTTTCCCATATTCTCACTTTTACTCCTTTTTTCATACCTAAGGACGTCTACACTAACTAGTGGAATATCCCTGGGTAGATCCCTCCGGTTCTGGCTAGATCATGGGAATGAAAACCTAAACTTAACCACCTTATAACTCCAATACAGTAATTTAAATGGTCGGTCTTTGGTACTTTTACATTTTAGCCAATCACATAACCATTTGCTCCCCCTTCATATGTGCATCGATTAATCAAAAGAGTTTAGCACATATATGGGTTAGTGTACACTTGAGATCTTGAAAATCACATCTTTAGCCATATATTTTTATCACATTTTCTACCCTTATCAAAAATATTAAATCTCTTGATATTTTGGATATTAATTGATTCAAATATAACTGCTTTCGGGGGAAAAATGACCAATTATATGGTGTTTGAGTATGTTATTTTGAAACATTTTGAATTTACTAAGAAATTCTTGAAAATTCATACTCAAGCACTATATATGCCAATCTTTTAAGTCTAAATACACCATTTATAATTCAAAGAAGTATTATGTATAGAGTTTTAGAAAAAAAAAAAAAAAAAAAAGAAGATAGACCTGAATGATGAGAACATCATATGATAAAATGGTTCTTTTGTAGCAGCCGTAGGTCTTCCCTGTAGACTCTCTTAAGAAGTTGTCTTGGCTTCCCCCGAACCAACAATCCTTTCTTGAGTAGATTTAAAGATTTCTTGCAAGCCGCATTAAGAAGTTTTGATGTAAAAAGCCTAAATAACTGAAGTACACAATTAATTCGAAACCGTAACACCAAAGTCAATTAAGTCTCGGATGTCCGTATTTCTCCTTACACGATAATGATGATATAAATTGAAACACCAAAGTCAATTAAGTCTCGAATGTCATAATTATTCCCTCTAAGTAGTTGAAATGAAATCACCTAAGTCAACTAAGTCTCAAATGTACTCATTTCTTTTTGCAGAATACTGACTAACTAAAGATATTATCATACTTATCAAACCTATGTGTACCTCTTTTGTCAACTAATTCTACTCCCTTTTAAAAAATAATCTATAGTGATTGACCGTTTAAAGGAAGTATTAATTCAATCAGTAACCGATCTTCTCATGCTAGAATAAATCTTCTGATAACACTTCCCCCTAGTATCTTAAATGATGCATACTTGAAATCACAAGATATCTCTTCCCCCATGTGGTTGAAATAGTGCACCCGAAAGTAACAAGTTAAAACATTGATTTTCTCTGCGGTTATGACATTCGTCTTCTCGGAATGACCAAAAGAAGATTAAGGGTAAGAACTCTATGACGTGTACTCATATAATTCATTTAAATCATTCCATCCCCCTTGCAGGTGTCGATACCTCAAATCACCAAAACCTAGTACTCAATAACAAGAGATCACGTTCGAAAGAGAATTGATAAGCATAAATCTAATTTCCCTGAGAATCAACAATCAAGACATTTTAAAACTATGAAAGTATTTCCAAGCATTCCTAAGTCTTTTACAAACTATGAGGTGTTGGCAATATTGATCGATTGTAGTTTAAAGCCTGAATTTTACTAAGTATCAACTTGCACATAAGTCCATAAAGTATTTAAAACAATGACATATAAATCCCTTGTAGTTAATATAAGTTAACTCTCTTTAATTTGATATCCGTCATTATCAAAAACTTTATCCATTCATTTCGTGACTTAATTTGAAAGACCGTTTCAAAAGATTATTTGATGAAAATTTCCCCCCCTCAAATAATGACCCGTTTTCTATTTGAAGAGCTGTAGTTATTGTTTGAGTGGTCGAATGGCCTTTGTAAATCTTTTTGTGATTATTGAAAATACTGATTCATTATGAAGACAACTTTTTTATCAATAAAAATAAGATTTCTCTTATTTTGACAAAGAAATGCACTGACACGTACATTAATTTGTATATAGGAAGCACGGGTTGTGTTGCAAAGTAAACACAAGCCTTTTTATGGTCATAAAGTAGACCATGTCCAAGAAAATTAATTCCCGTTGAGAGGTCAAGTTTCCTTTTTTACAGAATATTTGCCTGTAAGATGATGACAGGATTGCTATCTGAAATAATAGCAAGCCATTTTTGGCATGTTTTGAAAACTGTTGAACTTTTGCTCGAACTTTATTTACAGCCTCGTATCATTATTAAATGACATTTCTAAGACCATAAATGTTATCAATTTTCAGAAGACATGTCATTATTACCTCTTTATATAATTTTTCTCATTTTTTAATTTTTTTTTGGTTTTAAATATTTTATATTTTTGTATTTTGTGTTTATAAAAGTTTTGAAAATGAAAATCTTTTTGGTTTTTCTGGTTTTAAGTATATACATATCATACACATGATATCAGAATAGGTACCACCACTATTCTTCAGCTTCATCTGCCAACTGTTTCAGTGTCTCAGGCGTAAAACTTCGCATTCCCAGCTTGTTGATAAGAAATTCAATTCTTTCTTTGCATAGGGCTTTTTTTTAATAAAAGTGAAGAGTCCCGCTAGCTGATACTCCGTGTTGACAAAGTAAAGCTCTACTACTCCATTCTCCACTTGCTCTTTGATGAAGTGGAATCTCATGTCAATATGATTTGATAAAGAATGTTGAACATTGTTGCAACATAAGGAAATAGCGCTTTTGTTATCACGGTACATTGGAATTTTATTGAATCCAAGACCATTGTCGGTAAGTTGTGATCTCATCCAAAGGACTTGAGCACAACAGCCGGACAAGGCTATATATTCAGCTTCTGTACTAGATATCGCAGTGATTTTCTGCCTTTTTATGACCAGCTAACAAGTTTGTCTCCCAATAATTGCATACTTCCAGATGTACTTGGACTAGTATCTTGGCAACCCGCGTGATCAGCTTTTGCATAAGCTGTTAGAGAGCATAAAGTACCCTTTGGATACAGATCACTATTAATGGTTTCCTTCTAGGTATTTAAATATTCTTTTTAACCGCATGTAAGTGCTTTTCTTAGGCTTTGCCTGATACCTAGGCACACAGTGCATACACAAATCTAGGTCCTGGTCCCAACTGGCTGCGAGATACATAAGGGTGTCAACCATTCCTCGATAGTGTGTAGGGTCAACGGCTTTCCCTTATGGATCTTCATCCAGTTTGGATTTCTCCACCATGGGAGTATCCACGTGGTCACTAGATTCCATACAATATTTTTTCAATGATTCTAGAGCATATTTAGATTGGTTTAAAAAGATGCCTCTGGGACTTTGTGAAATCTGTAGTCCTAGAAAAAATAATATTTTGCCCATCATCGACATCTTAAACTTTGAACACATTATTTTTGAAAATTGGTCACATAATTCAGGTGTAGTAGACACAAATATAATATCATCAACATAGATTTGTACCTGTAGAATAACTATGCCTTGTCTTTTGATGAACACTGTGGATCCACGGTTCCTTTAGAGAATTCCTAAAAGAGTAGAAACTTTGATAATAGATCATACCACGCGCGAGGAGCTTGTTTCAACCTATAGAGAGCCTTCTTAAGCTTGTACACATGATTCAGATTGTCTTGATCCACAAACTCATCCGGTTGGCTGACATAAACTTCTTCGCGCAGAATGCCGTTCAAGAATGTCGTCTTAACATCCATTTGGTAGACGATCATATTCATGTGAGAAGCATATGCGAGGAAAATCCGAATAGCATCAAGTCTAGCCACTGGTGCAAAAGATTCCTCAAAATTAATTTCCTCTTCTTGACGGTAACCAATCGAACCTTGTTTTTTAGAATTCCTCCTAATTCATCAAGTTTCACCTTATAGATCCATTTTAAAGTAATGACCATTATTTATCTGGACGAGGAACGAGTTCTCAGACTTCAAGACGTTCAAATTCATTAAGCTCCTCTTGTATTGCTTCAATCCAACATGCTTGAGTTAATGGAGTCTTGTGGAAACATGTCTTTCGAGTTCACCGATTATGTTCTCTAAAGGATGATCCTTGGTCCATTTGGTAACATGTTCTGAGTTAGGAGCAGCAGTTTGCACAATGGTGGGAATAACATCCGAAGAAGAAGATGCTTCAGAATTGTTTTCTGGAATTAGAATGCCAAAGAATGGATCGTTATTCATGTGTGCAACATCTAAGTTGTGATTCTCTTCTTCAACATCGTTAGAAATGACAGGAGATTGAGTTTCGGGTGTTGTTTGTTACTAGGTGATGGTGCATCTTGGTCAAATAGTTTTAAAATAAGGTAAACCGGTTGATGCAGCGGGTTCTGGAGCTACAACTTTAGCAATTAGAGCAATGACTTCAGGAGCTGGAAGATCAACACTAGGTGGAGGAGTTAGTAATTCATCAAACAGTGGTTGAAACAAAAGATTCCAATCAGTTCTTGAAGGTAGTACAAATAGTGTTGAAGGAGGAGGGTTTGACATGAGTCCTGAACTGATTATTGTAGGAGTCATTTCATGAAGTGCGGGTCCTGAACTGCTGTGTTCAGAAGCTATTGCAGTCAGCTCATCAAAATCTACATGAATCGTCTGGTAAGTCGGTTGTAAATTCGAAATGCTTTCTTTGTGGGTGCATAGCCAATGAAAATACCAATATCAGCTTTCAGTTGTAGCTTTCCTAAGTTCTCTTTATCATTTGTCGGATAGTAGAGTGCACCAAATACATGGAAAAATGATAAGTCGGGAAGTTTGTCATGTAAAAGCTCATATGGTGTTTTGCCATGACGAAGACGTATGATGGAACGATTTTGGGTGTAACATGCGGTAGCAACTGCTTCTGCCCATAAGAATAACGGAGCTTTTGCATAAATCAACATTGTGCGGGCAGCTTCAATTAGCGTACGATTACGTCTTTTAACGACACCATTTTGCTGTGGAGAGCGAGCAACAAATGTTTCATGAGAGATGCCAACCTTCTCATAATATTCACGCAAAGTTTGATTAACAAATTCAGTTCCATTATCTGTTCTAATTCGTCGGACAGGTACTTTAAGCCGCACTTGGATCATCTTGAGAAACTTGATTATGAAATCTAGAGCTTCATCTTTTAACCTTAAGCACTTAACCCATGTAAATCGAGAGTAATCATCGACAATGACGAGGATGTACTTCTTTCCATTAACACTTGCGACACGCATTGGTCCACAAAGATCCATGTGCAAAAGATAGAGTTTTTCTTGGTTGGTGTCTTCAGATTTAGGTTTGTGGGGTTTCTTCTTGCTTTTGCCCATTGCACATGCAGAACACAGATGGTCCTTTTCAAACTTTAGCTTAGGGAGACCTCGAACAAGACCATGTCTAGCTAAATGGTTGATTGCACCAAAGTTCAGATGAGACAGACGTCGGTGCCATAGCCAGGACTTAGTCTTTGAGGCCTTTGACAAGAGACATATAGGAGAGGACGCCATCATATCTCCAAGAGACAGAGTATACAGATTGTTGCCTCGAGATCCAGTCAATAGATCAACACCTTCTAAATTACGAATGAAGCAGGTGTGTTGACGAAAAGCAACTTCAAGGTTCGAATCACAAAATTGCCCAACGGAGAATAAGTTGTGTCCAAGTCCTTCCACGTAGTAAACCCTTGATATCGTAACATTCCCAATCTGATAATCACCATATCCCAATATCTTTGCCACGTGATCATTTCCGAATTTGACTGTACCCAAAAATTTATTGACGAAATTGGTGAGCTAAGAGCGATCTCTAATCATATGCTTGGTGAAGCCGGAGTCCAAATACCAGAGAACAATTTAGACGACCTACATTCATCGAGAGAGGAAGATGGAACATCGGAAACTATGGATCCCCAAGATTGACTGGGTTCCTTTTTGTAAGCAGATATAGATTTAAGAATTGCTAACGGGAACATTAGTTTTAGATTTCCTAGGTTTCCATGAGTAAACCAATGTTACGACAGGTTTAGGTATTTCATTATCTAGAACAGTTGGTTTCCTAAGGGGCACTTCAGTAGTTGTGGTAATCCTAGTTAAAGGGCACGCATTTCCTACTATAGTGAAGGTCCGACCAGTAGGTCTCCATAATACATCCCAGATATTTGTAAACAACTTTCCTGTGTGGTTTCTAAACTTTTATCTTGAACTATTTTTTTTTTTTTCTATGATTAGATTTTTACACGAGCATTCACATTATTGATAAAATCAAGAACACACAAATCATGATTATCAGAAAGCATACAACCATTACACTTAACACATTTAAGTTCAGAATTCGCATTAAGCTTGGAATGGAAATGCTGTCACATTAGCTTCCTAGTGCAACAACACAGTCTTTATTTTTCAAACTAGATTTAACTTTCCTAGGGTGGGCTTCTACTTTATTCTTCTGAGTACTACTTGGTGTTTGTTGAATCTTATCTTTCTTTGTATTGCCTGAAGGCTGTGATCCGCTAGCACTAGTAGACGGTTTTACTCCTGTAGAAGACAACATAGGTTTGTTAGAAACTAGGTTTGATGTAGAGGCTATTTTTGTGATTGTGTTTCCTGAGGATGTGACGGGCTCAGTGAATCTAACTCTTTTGTCCTTGTTCTTTGGGGTCACAACCACTAATTTTTCACCAGAATTGTTGATACTAGGGCATGTTTTACTGATGTTTGTAAGCAACTCCTGAATGAGTTTAGTATACCTACAGGCAGATTCTAAGGAATGATCTAGAGGATAATTTGCTTTAACATGATCAACTAGATCCCTAAGAACTGCAGCTTCTTCCTGAGTGTGCTTAATATAGGCAGAGTGAGCTGTCCTTTTATTCAACAATTTAGGGGTTATTGGTTCCACATCAATCTTAAGCATCTCTGGATCAATAGTGTGTTTTGTAACAGCATTATCAACTAGAGCTTTTCCTTTAAGTTTCCTTAAGTCATCCTTGAGAGCTGTAATTACTAAAACTTTTTCCTGAAGACTAGCATTTAAATCAGAAATTTCCACAGACTTTAGATTGACTTGATTAATTAAATCAGCACATTATTCTTTTGATCGAATACGTGCTGGTTTAATCGAGTCATAAAGTTGCTTATAGGTCTGTTTTAAATGCTCTATATCTCAGGCAATAGCTTTGACACCCTATGATCCAATTCAATATTTATTGTTTCAATCTCCTCTAAGTCCTTTTTAATCTTATCCTCATTCATTTTCCAGCTAAGAGATTTATTCTCTCTTCAACTTTATATCACCGTGTCCTTTCACTTGGGACAGAGCTTTCAATTCATTTAAATTCAATAATTAACTAAACTTAGAGCACTCTGATTTGACACAAAATTGTCTCTTTGAAAAATTTCTTGATTAAGTTGAGTATCAACTTCTAAAGAGATGCAATATTTTTCAAGAGTGGTAAAACTTTTGAACAGGTTATCATAAATCTCTTTTTCAACGAAATCCTTTTTGTTGAGAAGCTCAGTCTCAAGTTTGAGACACTTTACACATTCATGCACATTTACAGAAGTATTATCCACAGAAGAATTCACAATTATGTTCACAATATCTTTGCTTATTATTTGTTCCAAGAGTCGTTCATTTTCGTTCAAAACTTTATTCATTTTAACTTCAAATGTTTTTGACTCTAAACGATGTTGTTCCACAGCCTGTTCCATTTGATGAAAGACATTTGGACTTGTTTTTTAAAAAGGAAACAAGTTCATCAATCAAATATTGATCGAATGTATTAAATAAGTCCTTCAGAGCTTTTACAAATGGAATTATTTCATCCCTAAAACAAGCTTTTGTATGTTCGAACCCCCACGAGCCCTCAGTGATAGCTGTGGCCGTGGTTCTTTCTTTGATAACCACGTCAAAACCAGCAAGATGGTGTTTAAGTTTCTTCAAACTCGTATTAACCATGCTGACTTTAGGAAGTTCTTGTGGAACCTCAACTTTGGTGGGTCTACTAGAAAGAGTGGGTTCTAGAGAATTCACAGAATTCTGAGACCAAAAGGCTTGTTCAGCAGATAATTCAGTTTGTGGAACAAATCGTGTTTCAAAATCTTGAGAAAGTTGGTTAAGAACAGCATAATCGACTGGTGTAGTATTAACTTTCTTTTCTAACATTATAGGATCCTTTTGTTTTAAAAGCATTTTTGAACGACTCTCTTCAGCAAGCATTAAGGTCTCTTCGGAGTCAGGAATCACAATGGCATTAGTTTTCTCAATGACATTACCATCATAAAGCTTTGGTTCCAACTGCTGAGCTTTCTTCAGATAGAAAGGATTTTGAAAACCTAGAGCTTGATAGTGTACGATTATAGAAAAACTGAGGTTTCGTCAACATGTGAACAGTTTGTGCGGATTGATCTCTTTTAAAAACAATATTATCTAGCTGTTTGATCCTTTTTTCTAACGCAATCTCTCTATCGATGTTCCTAGATTCTTCTTTCTTAAAATCATTTTTGAGAAGAGTAACTGTTTGCATTAAAGATTTCTTTTCTTTTAAATGTTCAAAAAGAGTTTGTTTAAGACGATTAATCTCTACAGACTGTGCACTTGAATCTGAAACATTATCATTACTCCTTAAATCAACATTTTATTCTTCTTTCAAAACTTTAACTTGTTCCGTATATCTTTTAAGCTCAGTAGTTAAAGTATCATTGACACTTTATTGTCCCGATTAATCTTTGGTACAATTACCTACTTGGGTTTTCAGTTGTTCAATCACAGATAATATACAGGCATCGGTTGGCAAAAGAGATAGAATTCTGAACACTTCTTGTTGTGAATTCAATCACATACTGAGAATAAGAATGATATGCTAGCATTGGTTATTTAGTCTCTGAATGAATCACAACATCGACTTTCAAAGACGACATCGCCTGTAACAGCTGGATAAATCATATTGTTTATCCACATTATCATATTGAGTACGCTCAGCGAGAGCAATCTGAACTATAATAGAGAACAAATTCGCCATAGAGCAACTTTGCATGCTGAGTTCATCACTATGAAGGCATAAGCCATCCAAATCAGTGGCTTAAAGCAGCGTTGTGAGTAACGACAGTCTTTGGCTGACCTTTACAAATTCCTGGATCGCCAGAAAATGCTAGTTCCTTTTCATGTAGAATTGACTATTTGCTTGAGCTTGTACAAACAACACTTATCCATAGAACCACGAACATCCGCATTTCCTCTTAGGTAAGTGCACGTTTGGACCTGTGTCCTTCTCTCCTTTGCATTGTAAACAAATAACATCCTCGTTTCCCAGACATTGGCTTCACTTACGCCTAGAGTTAAGGTCCCTGCATTAAAAGAAGTGTGTCTCCCCTGAATTGTTTGTAAGGTTACTCTCTCATCATTAATGGTAGCTTGCTGCCTAGGGTTTGACGAATTCCTCAGCTGGTTATTGGTAGTAGGATAGCGGGAAGTGGGGGGAAAACAAAAGCAAGAAAGACATCATGTGATTGATGGCATCAATGGGATCATTACCTTTCTGGAACACTGGAACAATTAGACCTGAGTCTATTGGGAAATCAATTAGTTTTTAACTATAGTACATAATCCAATTGAGTGGATGGATGATGGTGAGAATAAACTTGTGATGAACTGATGATTGATCAGCATCGGATGGATATGATTGAAAGAGGTGTTGATGATTGATTATTTGAGTATTGTTTGAGACTGATAAAGAGTGAACCGATGCTATGGAGACTGATATGGTAAAACTTGTGGCTGAAATTGAGAGTTTTGGTATGAGTGCTGATGAGTTGGATAAGGAGACTGTGTCATCTGATGGGTTGCAATCAAAGCAAGCGGAGCTGAGTTGCGTTCATGCATTAAATGAACCTCATTTGCATGAAATTTATGTTGTCCCAAGTAAGCATGAAGCTGATCAATGTTAGTTGTTTCATAATCCCAACCTTTAACATCTGTCACAAATTTGCTCCCGAATCAGGAGAAGAGTATTCAAAACTTGGTGTTCACTTAAAATTGTTTCGGTTTCCATATTTAAGATGTCATAGTCATTCGATAGCATGAAAATCTCAAGTATAATCACTAGTGTTTTCCCCTTCTTATAAGCAAACTTATCAAATTCATCATAAAGCTTACACTCTCTTTCCTGATTTTGTCAATGAAGTTCTGAATGAAAGTTGAATTCTTTTCCCAAAGTTTCCTTGCGACTTTATGATTGCTAACCGATCATAACCCTGGTGGTAGTCCCCTTGGAGAATGATAGTTTGTGCCTGTTATCACAATCAGCTTGAATTGCTTCCGTAGCAACTCAGAATATTTTTTTGGTCTAGTCACTCTATTTTCTTCAATTGAAGGCCAGATGAGTGGATCATTTTCAACGGATTCAAGGATCATCGCCATGTTTGCTATTCCATCATGATATAGCGCCATTCTGCTTTTCCAAGTATCATACCATATATTTTCCAACATAGGTGAACGATTGTCAGCACCCGAAAGAATTGCTTTGTCAGCAAGAGTCGTCATTGAGAAATTTGTATGTTAAAAAATTAATGTTTGATCGAACGATGATTGAAAGAAATTGTGTTTGATTAAGTGTCTTTTAAGTGTTTTAATTCGCTTGAACTACCACCGATTTACAAATTCTTGACAAAACCGGGAAAACAAGTTAATGTTTCACGGGATTTTACAAGTCAAAGAGATAAACCGTATAATTTGGAAATTTGAGTTTTTCAGTTTCTATTAAACTTGATTAGTTAGGTTGTCTCACAAAAATGACTAGTTCGGTTATCACTGAAGAAAACAGATCGGTTGTACTGAAGTAAGACTGATCGGTTTCACATTGTTGAAGACTATATCGTTGACACTGAAGTAGACTAGATCGGTTGTCACTGTTGTAGACTATATCGGTTGACACTAAAGTAGACTAGAGATCGGGTTGTCACGTTGTAGACTAATCGGTTGACACTGAGTAGACTGATCGTTGACACACGAAACCCCCTTTTTTCAAAAACTCAAAAAGGACACGTTTTGACGAGTGTTTTCCCCAATTTTTTTTACCAAAAGTGTTACAAAGCTATAGAAAAAGAAAAATGAAAACTTTAAGGTTTTTTAAGCAAAAAATTATAAAACAAGATTATTTGACCATTAATAAAGCTAACGACACAAATGACCAAAACTAAGAGATTTTCTATGAATCTGAGCACACACACCTATATCCAAGAATACTAGATCAAAGCTACCTATATTGATTAAGAATCTCCATTAAGGGGAAAAGTGAACCTTTTGGAAAGTCAACTTGTCAGAATCAGAAGCATACCCCATAAAAGCAAGTTACTCAAAAATTTTAGTATTAGGTAGTGAACTAATACCATCAGCATCTTCTAACTTGAGATGTCTTCTAAGAGATGCTTCAGTAATAGTCTTGAGTTGGCTATCTATGGTTGCAGTTATTTCCACTTCTCCATCTTCAAGTGTGCTTGTAGAAGCAGTTTGCCAAAACTGTTGAATGAGTGAAGTATAGATAGTAGATGTTTCAGTAAGAGCAAACGTTTATTGTACTGTGTTGAGGAAATCTACTATATGTTGAAAACCTTCACTTCCCTCTGATTTTTTCAAGAAAGTGACCATGTTGTGAGTATCACAAAAGTCTAAATTCGCTATTTGATGAAGAGAAGCTTGATTAGGGTTCTGGGATAAGATCATTTATGAGAGTGTGTGAGCTTGGCAAAGTTAATTGAGATTATGTAGAGAGCACTTAGGGTTTTGATTTGACCGACTTAATAAAATTGAATCTTTTTCTCAAAGAAAACTTATAAAAGAAAGAAATATCAATAATTTTCCAAATTATAGACCCCTATAAGCGAAATTGTTGGCGGAAATATCTCGACGGCTATTAATTAATTAAGAAAATTATGTTATACCTCAAACAGTACTAACGGTCATCCAACTGTACTAATTTTAGCCTAACGGTACTAACTTTAAGCCTAGCCGTATTAACTTTACCCAACAAGTAGATAAAAATGCCTGGCAGTTACTAACTTAATACTGACCATATTTTAGTATAGTGGCCTACATGTAACACCAATGCTGTTCCAACAAGCATTTCCATCTTAAATTTAGATTCCCACAAGCTCTCTTTCTGTTTTTATGCTTACAATATCTCTTAATTCTTTTTGCTCACAAAATCACTCATTTTTGTTTTTATTCACACATCTCTCTTTCTGTTTTTCAACTCACAACATCTCTCTTTTCTTTTTGCTCACCAAATCTGACAATTTTGTACCAAGTTCCATCAAATACAATAGTTTCATACTGTTCCTCCCCCTTCAAGTGTGAACCACTTAAGAAGGTTGGATCATTGGACTTTTTAAATGTAGTCTCAAACCTAGTTTGAGCATCTACACCCCCAATATGGTATCTTGGCACCTGGGACCACTACCTGAATCAGTTCCCTAAAAAAGACTAATTAAGTGTTGCCATGGATTGGGTCTTATTTTTGTTACCATTGTCTTCTGTAACATCTAAGCTAAAGCAGAAAAGGCAGCCCCTTTCATTCTGTCTTCCCACTCCTTATAGACAGTCTCATATGCAACAAGGTTAATAGGTCCACTAGAGTGAGATATCTCAGTGGTCCTTATGGCTTTCCTAGGTTTGTGGGTCTTTTTGGGTTGATATGATGATGGAACAATGATTAGTTTCTTTATTGTAGAGTTGAGTAAATGTGGATGTGGGTTGGGGATCAGTGGGTTGTCCTGACCCTTCATCCATATCTACTTGATGTTTTAATCACATTCATTCATTCTTAATTTACCTCCCCTCAAATAATGCTTCCTAGTTAAGAATTTTGCTCACAGTTGTAACTTTGGCTCTAATTGATGCTCCCAGCAGTTATAAACTAAACCAGCAATACTAAGAGATATCTAACAGTATTAACTTTGTCTTCAATAATTATACAACAACATGCCTCTATTCATCACAAGCACACTAGAAAAGACTAGATAGCATGTGTGAATTTGAGAATCCAATTTATGCTCACCCATTGAATAAAAGTTAAAACTGTTATATCCAAAAACATTAACCCTCCTCCAAACAATACTGTATAGATTAAGTAATCCAATGCTATCAATTAGAGAAGTTAAAACCAGCTAACATCAAAATCCTTTTGTGAGAAGATCTCACATTGTGGTCGTGTGTCAATCTTAATCATCTTGAATCAACTTCTTCCATAACAATCTCTTGATGAAATGTGCCTTATCTCTATTGCTTGGTTTTTAGAGTGAAACACTGGATTCTTCATAATACAAATGGTCTTTCATTATCATTGAAAATCTTGTGTTCATTGAAGGAAGAATCAAATAATCAATCATTTATTTTGGAATCCATAGCACCTGTCCACAGCAATTAGCAGCAGCAACATACTCTGCTTCAGTAGCAGAATTTGCAACTATAGTCTGCTTCTTACATTACCATGAAATCAACCTCTTGCCAAGAAATTAAAAAAAAAACCACCTCCTGTTGTGGATTTACCTGTCAAGGCCATGCTTCCAACTAATCACTATCAGAAAAAGCTTCCAAGTCAAATGGTGAATCTCTAAGATACCAAAGGCCCAATTTAGATTGGCCTTTTAAGTATCTAAAGATCCTCTTCACAGCATGAAGATGTGAAGTCTTTGGAGTAACTTGAAACCTTGCACAAGCACAAACAACAAAAGTTATGTCTGGCCTAGAAGCTGTTAAGTACATCAATGATCCAATCATTGATCGGTAAAAATGAACATCCACACTATCAGCTTCTTCATCCTTGATTAATGCCTTGTTAGGTTCCATAGGAGTGCTTGATGTCTTCACAGGGCAAAATCAAACTCTCAATATGTCACCACATATTGTCCTTGGCTACTGAAGATTTCATCCGTTCTCTTTGTACTTGTAACCCTAAGAAGAAAGTGAGTTCCCCCATAGAACTCATCTAGAATCTCTTGTGCATCAACCCTTCAAACTCATCACATAAAGACTTCTTTGTGGAACCCAAAGAAGATAATTAACTACAACACTTACTAACAAATATCACCTTTGTCCTTCTTGATGAACAAAAGACCTTATCATAGTGCCTCTTCTAAATCTATTTTCAATAAATATAACAAAGTTCCCATACCAGGCTCTATGAGCTTGAGTATGACCAATAAAGCTTTTCTACCTTATACACTTGTCAGAAACTGAGATGCTTCAAAACTAGGAGTGGCAAACATATACCTTCCTCATCAATAGTACCAGATAAGAAGCACTCTTTACATCCATCTGGTACAACAATAAACCCATAATGAGCATAGGGCCAAAAATAACCGATTGCTTCTATCCGTGCAACAGGAGCACAACCTCAGCATAAGATATGGGTAAAAAAAAAAAAATAAAGATATATATGGGGGGGAAAAAAAAAAAAAAAATATGGGGGGGGGGGGGGACAAATTCCTTAGTTCTTTGAGTAAAACCTTGCAACCATTCTTGCCTTTGTCTCATACAATCCCTCTCTCATCCTTTTTATTTCTAAAGACCCATTTTTACCAATGGCCCTCTGGCTATTAGTAGATCAACCAGTGACCAATCCTTTCTGAAGTTGAAATGTAAAGCTCCTCTTGCATTGCTCTATCCACATGATCTTCCAGAGCTTGAATCACCTTCTTGGGTTCCTTTTGAGAGAGAAAATAGGCAAATAAGTAGTTTTGATAATCTTTGTGATTTGTTCTCCTCTGCTTATTAATGTAACTAACCATAGCATGTTCATCAGAAATCTTGGTCATTCTCCTTGTTTAAATAGCTGAATTTAAGTTTCCAATGATCTGGTCTTTAGGATGATCCTTGTTAATTCTGGTTGTGGGAATAGGACTGACATTCATGGTTGTTTCCAAGTTGTTGTGATCAGCTTCTGCACCCACATCTTCATCATCATAAGCATTACCAAAAATTCCAGTATCATCAATTGGAAACACATTTGGAACATGTGGAAGAGGAAATAAATTTTTAAAAGGAGAAAATCATTCAAATAGATGATCCTCAAATGCATTAGAAGCTTTAATATCATTAACTGGTGATGATGGATCATCATTAGTAAAAGATGGTCTAACAACACTAAAAGGTGTACCAACAGTATTAAAACTATTAGTACTGTTAGTCTGCTTTTCCTGTTGAAGTAGCCTTTCAAACTCACTTCTTGTGTCTTGTTCATCCTCCTCACCTTTATTAGAAGCTCCACTTTCATTCACTTCTGTAGGCTTCATACCAACATCTTATTCACTGTCCTTAGGACCTTGAGAGATTAATGGATTTGTTATGCAGAAAGGTATCAGGATGTACTCTTGTTCAGGTTCTGTCTTCTT
>BQNB010105809.1:2537-23525 GCA_026074375.1 Tanacetum coccineum | reverse complement strand
CTGACGCAAACGTAAAAAGAAGGGCGAAAACGTAGAAAAAAACGTACGAAAACATTAAAAAAACGGACAAAGATGTAAAATCAGGCAAAAACGTTAAAAAATAGACGAAAACTTAAAATAACTGACAAAGACGTAAAAATACAGACGAAAACGTAAAAAACAGACTAAACGTAAAAAACAGACGAAACGTAAAAAACGGACGAAATGTAAAAAAAGACAAAAACGTAAAATACATAAAAAACCTGACGAAAACGTAAAAAAACAGACGATAACGTAAAAAAACTGACGATAACGTAAAAAACTAACGAAAACGTAAAAACGGACGAAAACGTAAAAAAACAGACGAAAACATAAAAAAGCTGACGAAAACGTAAAATAATTGACGAAAACGTAAAAAAACAGACAAAAACGTAAAAAACTGACGAAAACGTAAAAAACTGACGAAAACGTAAAATAACTGACGAAAACGTAAAAAACAGACGAAAACGTAAAAAACAGACGAAAACATAAAAAATGATGAAAACGTAAAAAAACTGAAGAAAATGTAAAAAAGCTGACTAAAACGTAAAAAAGTTGACAAAAACGTGAAATAACTGATGAAAACGTAAAAAATATTATATGTCGTAGAAAAACAGAGAAAACGTAGAAATCGTAGAAAACAGATTAAAATAGATGAAAACGTAAAAAAACGCACAAAAATGAATAAAGACTGTTGAAAACGTATAAACCCAGAAAAAGTATAAATTATTTAATTATTGTAGAAAGAAGTGAGAAGAAGAGGTAAGAAGTGAAATATTTTGTCTGAATTTTTAAAGAGGTTAGAAGTGATTTTTACCACTTATCTCTGCAAAAAAACAAACAAAAAACGTCTGAAAGACTGCAGACATAAGTGGTGAAAAGAGGTTAGAAGATGTTATTTGGAAAAAACAAACAAAGCCTAAATGTTTTATCACATCACTGTCGTTTTTACACTGCCGCGCTCATCTTAGCCTAAAAGAACGAAAGGAACATGTATCGATCAGAAGGCAGCTTTTTTTCCTTACAAGGTTTAGTTATTCAGAATATGTACGTGTTATTCGCCCAGAAAGAACAAATTTGGAATTCATGCTGTTGCATGCTTTTTTCAGAGATTGAGGATACGAACCGCAAGGAAACTCTCCCACGTCACATAGTGATACCCATACAATAGACTATCAACTTTATATCTATAGTGACTTGTGACAGTAAACCAAATGACACTGTAATGTTTTTTGCATTAGAACGATATGAGTATTTTTGGCTGAAGGCTATTTTGGTAAAAAGGTGCTTCAGATCAACATAACCCAACACGTTCCAAACCTGTCCGCCCCACAAATTTTTCTTACAATAGCGATGTCAAAAGGTTGGGTAAAATCAGTATTATAATGGAAGTTCAGATCAAACTTGGGAAATAAAAAGGTGCAGAACCTTATTGCGCTACATAATTAGAGTTAACATGTCATCACAGACATTCAAATGTCTCAATCTAGTTAAGACGCTTTGCCTAACAATACACTCATTCATTGCCATTTCCTAGAGCATGAAAGTGTTCTCTGGTTCGAACATGATGTCCAGTTCGCACTTATTTAAAAACCAAAAAGTACAAATGAAATGAACAGACATTGACAAAAAATTTCAACAAATAAGGAGAGACATAGATGCAAACTTTCTATGTCGAGGTGGCTAGATGACAGAATCGGGAGGGTTGTGTAACGGGCCAAACGGGTTCTTGTCGTATTTGGGTACACGTAAAATAGTCACGCCGGGTTGGGTTGACCCACTACTTTTTTGTCCCTATTTTATAAATAACTGTTGCCTTCATTATTACTAAAGTGGTGTATATAAATAACTTTCTGTATTCGATAACAAGAGTGAAAACACGTTAACTATCTAATACAAAAGAGATAACAAAACAATAATGGATGAGAGCATGACTAATGCCAACGTTACCAGAAATAGTGGCCCACTGTGATAAGAGTTATGTTTGCTAGCCATATGCACATAGAGTTGCAGGGCCAGAAGATGTAAAGAATCCGTTTACATGTGAGGATTCTGTTCCTGATCCATTCAGCCAGCCACACACACGACACGATATCAAAAGAAAGCTAATTTTAGTAACTTTACACATTTGGCATCTGAACCGAATTGATTTAACAATTATAATGCCAGATACAACAATTAAAGATTCTTCTATCTATAGGGATGTGGTTAAACAAAATAAAGTCATCTCTTAGCATGTAAAATTCATTGCATTATTGAATAAACAAGAACATCTTTTTAAGCCATGTCAATAATAAACACACACAAACATCTGCTACAAACTTCCTTTCGCTAAACTTGCTTAAAACATCTGCTACAAACATCTGCGGATTCATCACTCATGAAAAGGGAGGGCTTTACCCGGTTCGAGTATGTGTGGCAGCCGGTTCAAACCCAATGGATTAGTAGGCCAAAAGGTTGGAAACCATGGCTACCCAAAAACTAAATAATAAAATGATAGTAATAAATAAATAAAATCTGTGGCTGCAGTTTAAATGAACCCAATGGAAACCTCTTTTCTTCAGACGAGAGGAAACCTACCAATGGAAACAGAACATTGTTCAAGCAGTGCAATGAATCATAATCAGTGTAATCACTACACTCCTTAATAATATAACCCAACAAACCCGAATGGAGGAAGAAAAAGAAAAAAATACATTCTTAGGGAAAATATTACCTTTAAACAATTATTCCTTAGTGTAATCTCGTTGACATGGCCAAGGTTTATTAAAAGTCCTTTAAGCAATTCGTCTTCTATATCTTCTAGAGTTCGTCCAAGTTTTTCCGCAAGATAGTCGCTGCCCACGTAATCCAACTCAGCTTTGACTAAAGAAGAGATGTTTAGCAACAAAATCTTCTCCAAATACAACGTTCCTTTGATTGTTAGTGACAAGATAAAAGGAGCATCGATTTCGAGAGTATCTATATAACCCGCCCCAGCGTAGCCATATGTAGAGAACACCAAGTTTTTAACACTATTTGAAGCAACATCAATCCGCCTAACACCATAACAACCGTCCAACTCCAAAGTTTCCAAGCAAGGACTTCTGGATAGTATTTTTCCAATTGAATCTTCATCTATTTCTCCATAATCAATACACAAAAAGTTAAGATTACCCCAACCATTAGGAGGATTAAGTACACAACGCGAAAGTTTCAAACTCATATCCCGTAAATCGTCCCAAAACCGCTCATCGCCATTAGTAAACCATTCGTAAGATTCCATCTCACATGACAGTCTTTCAACTCCAAAGTTTCCAAACAAGGACTTCCAGATACACCCACCAGGATAACAATAGTTCATCTCCAAAGTTTCCAAAGAAGGACTTCCGGATAATATTTTTCCTATTGAATCTTCATCCAATTTCCCATCATCTATACGTAGACACTTAAGCTTATCCCAACGAATAGCACCATTAGGAGGACTAAATACACAGCATGAAAGTTTCATACTTATGAGACATGAATTGTTAAAAAACAACTCATCGTCATAGATATTCTCATATCTTATTAATAAATCAACCTCTTGAACGTTACGAGTAATAGCATGTCGAATCCAACTATAGACTAGCGACTTAGACGGAGTATAAACCAGCCTATGGTAACCAATTATAACTTTAAATTTGTTGAGATTCACATCGGTAGGACATTGAGTTAGGGTCTTATCGATAAAGGAATTGTAATCGGTGAGATCATAACGTAGGTTTGGGACGTCATCCTCATATATAAAAACGAGAGTAGGAAGTTTAGTCCAAAGATGTTGCCATCGTTTGGAGATAGTAGATGTTGTTTTAATTACCTGTTTCGTGGACAACTCTAAACGAGAGATGATTTCGATTAATAAGCAATCCGGTAACAAACTTATTCTATCTTCTTTTTCTTCGTCCATGATGTTTAAGCGCCTTGAAATAAATTTAGGGTTATGAAGTTATGATAAGTGTGAAGGGTGATGTTGGAGTTCGGTGAATCCCCGAGTATTTATATATGTTTGGTTGGAGGCTTATGGGGGCTTATTTGGGCTTGGGCTTTTAAAATAAGTCGGCTTATAAAATAAGTCTCGTTTATCACGCAGGCTTATAAAGGGGCTTATAAGTCATAAGTCTCTATAAGCCCCAGCCCCATAATAAGGGCTAAAAAATTAAGTCCGGGGCTTTTGAACCATAAATTACTTATTACTGTATAATACACCACAAAAATACACGCCACAGCACCATCCCATTTGCCAACAATGTTTTAAGAAAAATACAAAATTTCAATGTCTTCGGCTATATAGATTTAAGCCTCAGTCGAAGCCCCTGCCAAGCGCGAAACAACCCAGCCCCAGCCGATTTCGCAAAACATACCAGTTAACTTGGAGTAAAACTAATAACAATTATTACTGTAATAAGGAATCCATTATTTTCCAAGAGACCCTTGAACTTGTTTAAAACGCTTTATTGCGTCACTTGTGATCCTGATCCGTATCATTGCCTCGTCCCGAAGAGGCGAAGAGCTACCTTGTCCACAAGGTAATTCTGTGAATCTTGAGACTATTGTGTTATGCCAGTTACAAACGTAAATGTTATGCTAGTTAGAAAGTAGCTTTTGTGACAAAATGATAAAATCAGGTACTATCTTGCAACTAGTTTAAATCACCCACCAAATCTAGATATCTCGCAAATAATCTAAATTCTAGTTCTTTTGACCACACTAAGTGACTTAGTGGTAAGGCGCTAAGACTTTTAATAAGATGTTTAAGTTTCAAACTTCACTAGATTAGGCGGGAACGATTACGAAAATACCTCGGTTAAGTCTCGTACATGAGTCAAAGACTCGCTCTACCATGGTAAATTCATTTAGCTTAAATGGTTTAACTATAAAAAGTTAGTTTGTACAAGTTTTCTACATGGGTAAGTCGGCTACCGGCCCACCAACTTATTAAAGCTGTCCACGGCCCAAAACAAACAACATTTTGGAAAGTGCTAATTATTTTGTTATGATTAATTAAATTTACTTTATCCATATGCGTAAGATCTTACAACTGTACTTTAGGCATCCAAAATCCATTAGTCTACAATTCTTTATGATCAAAGATTTATCAAGAATTAATTAAGGTCAAATGCTTGCCAAATAGAATTGATTGGGTGATCCAAATGTGTAGACAAAGCCAATATTAGATAAACCTAATATCCAACTTCCTTTACCAACTTATAAGAAAATATTACTAATATTATGGCTTACTATCTCGTCCTACTGATATCGTAAGATCAATAGCTTACTATCGTTAAATCAGTCACTTAGGTAACATGTTTTTCGCCATTGTTTGAGGGTGAAAGGAAATTGTTTATATGGATATATCGAAATCGGTTATGTTTTGACTCAAAACCGCCTAGAAGAGATATGTTGAAATCAAACTGTTTTCGCGCTCTTGGATTCCTCGTAGGAACTAGAAGTTTAATCCTCTTGTATGGTTTTGTTATCTTCGTGTATTTGCTCTAGCTCCTTACTAGTTAGTTTTCAGCATGATGCCGTAAAAAAAGAGTAGAAATAAAACGAGTTTTAATGTATACGATACATTTACTGCTTGTAGAAATACAATGTATATATGATAAAGTGTACTTTAGTATTTTGCATCTAGGAAGAAAGAATGATATGTAGAAATTGACTATGATCTCGAACTTTCAAACTAATTATTTTATACAAGTTCATATTTAAAGGACATCTAAATCCACAATTAAAACCCTTAACATACTTTACCTTTTTTCTCACTTACCTCGTATTTATATGTTTTTAGATATATTTAACAATGTTATTTTAAAAAATGAAAGATATCCTAAAGAGATAAGTAATGAGTCTACGTGTATTAGATTATTGGATTATTATTTCTATTTAGACTATAGTTGTCTCTTTAGTCTAAGGCTCTACATTTTGTTATATCAAATTTCAATATCCAACATTTTCATACGTAAAGTTTACTATGCATTTTTATATAAAAAAATATATTTAAAGCGGTTATAATCTTCTTTATGCCTCATGATTTTATTATTTCCGGTTGATGAGATATGCTCAGTTTGTCGTAAGGCATGTTTGGATTCCTTTGGGAACATGCGGTTCATTATAAATAGCTCTTGGGCTTCAAGTACCGACACGATATGGTTAGGGATGTCTTTTTTGATGTATGTAGGCGTGCCAGAATATTTGCCAAGAAAGAAGTACTTGTGAACTTTTTAGCTGACCCGTTGGATGGAAGATCCACACTTGGCCCAGCCGACGTTTTGATTTTTGGATGGGTTGGAGGGAAACATGCTTGTGTCGATCTGACCGGGGTTTCTCCTCGTGGGTTTGAGTAGTCGGGGTTTTACAGTGGAACAGACTGCTTTAAAAGTCGATTCGTGCAAAGTGACAAAACACAAGAAAGCATGCATTGAAAATCAACACGTGTTTGTTCCTTTCGCATTTGATACCTTTGGTTTCCTTGCACCCGAGGGGGTGAAGCTCCTCAACAGAGTTCAACGAGTCATGCATAGTAATGTTATGACTCTGAGATCCACAAATATTGGTTTTAAAAGAATAAGCTTTGCAATTCAAAAAGAGCTAGCGGCGCAGCTTGTTGCGGGTTTACCTTCCACCACTATGTAATTCTATTTTAAGGTTAATAATAACTAACACGAGACAAATTAAAAAACATCCTATACGTTCAATAATATTTATGAAAATTTTACATTTTATCAATTGAAATTGTCAATAAAAATATCTACATATACCTATCCGAGTAAAAGTATGTTGGGAGTTCTAATAACAACTCCTTTCTTTTCAAAATAATTATTTATCTACAAAGATATTTTTTTCTCAAAATAACAGTTTTATTTTTAACTAATTATTTTAAAAAAATATATATTTATAATAATTATCTCAAATGACCTACTATAAACTTGAACTAAATTCTTTAAGTAAGGTTATTTTAGATGTCAAACTTTTCTCACATACCAAATGATAAATTTCAACTACTCTTTTTTTTTAGAAAAAAAGAGATACTAATTAATATTTAAATTAAAATTTTAATTACACTTATTTTTTATAATTTAAAAATTCCATTAACCGTTAATCGTTAGACAAAAAAAGTTATACCCTCATGACCAGCGTTTAATTATCTTTCTATAGCCGTGCACTTTGATATAATTTTGACAAAAAAATGTCATTTCTTTTCACGTTTTCTTAGTTGTACTAAAATTGAAATTACATACCACACGTGATTTAACACGAAAATCGAAGTTCGAACACTAAAAATCCGTATTAAAACTGACATAAGTATTTGTCTATAAATCAAAGAGTTTCCCTTTTTTTTAATGGAAAACATACATTATTGGCTTTCGGACCATATCACACACATTCTATTCGATTTATAGATTATATTAGTTCATTTATAAAATTTCTATAATTACATGTGAAAAAATCACAGTTGGTAAAAAATCACATGTGATTGAGATCACGTGTAGGAAAAATCACATGCAGTTTTATTAGAATATTCAAATTAGTATTTAATCACATTTAATTTCCCATGCAAGTTTCAACAACGAAGGAAAAAAAATTTGTCGAAAGTATATCAAAGTGCTCATCTATAGAAAAATAATGAGTAAATTGCAAAAATCGTCCTTGTGGTTTTGGCCAAATTGCATGTTTCGTCCGCGTGGTTTGAAAAGTGCAAGCAACGTCCGTTTTAGTCATTTGTCAAACTAAAATGACTAAATTACCCCTCTGTTCTTTTTTCCTTATTTTCACCTTGATTTTTTCTTCTTTTAAATACCTTTATCTTCATCTTTTATCATCACCACCACATATCTCCATCACCATTTTTGATTATATTTCACATCTCTCGTCTCTATAATAATTAGATGTTGAATAGATTTTTACCACATGAAATGACTAGCCTCATTACTAAAATAATTGAATAACAACACCCCCTTGATACTTCTTCTTCTATGGATCTGGATAAAAATCAGACAATAGTTCGTCATCTTCATTATCATATCCAGATTTATCAAAAGGCACAATAAGAAAACCTCTTTCAGTAGATAAACAACAACAAACAACAAATCTATCTTTAACAAAACCCAATAGAACCACGACCTCCGACCACATCCTTTTTACAATTATCTCATCTCTGTCCACAACCGAACCACTTATAACCACTCTGCCATCATCACCGCCGAACCACTTCTGTCAACCTCTTCCACCGTTGGCCACGTTACTGTTAGTTGTTTTGATGTGAGCCCAGAACAAGGTGAAGATAATCAATGTTCTAATTACCAATGATGATTACTGGATTTCACTTGAAGTCGTGTAATCATTTTTCAAAGAAGATTATTCGACCATATGCTTGCGTTACACGAATACCTCCTTGGGATAAAACCAAGTGCTTGTTCTTGTTTTAGGCACAAATCAAGAACCCTTCGTTTCTAAGTGTTTATATTTTATATGTATGTTTTTCTTTCATGCAGTTGTGATCTCCTGTTTATAGGAGAGATACTCAAAACCTACTCAATTAAATTATGAGTGATTAACGACCCATCAATCATCCCATAATTAGCCTTTATAATTGTAAGGATTAGTGGTTACATGACCAATTAAATCATGGTCATTAATGTAGTCAAACTACCACTTGAATAGGTCAAAGCTGTTACAAGTATTTGAATTCCCTTTAGCAAAGTTATGCTTTCAGTGTCGTGAACACTCATCAGCTAGCTCACTGAAAAGCATACAAGTTGAACTGTTTAGACTAAAAGAATCACTGATGAGTTAACACGCTGAGGATAAGCCCTCTGATGGATTACATCCTGATGGTGTCCTTCAGCTTACTACTCAAGAAGTACAAAGCTGAAGCCATCAGACTGATGAATATCATTTAGTCCTGAGTTACACTCACTAAAGAGTGAACTCACTCAACTTCATCAGTGACTTGAATTCTTTTATACCACTATTAGATTCAGGGTGTTCAGTGACCTATGCGAGTACACTCCGTACCTTCAGTCCCATTACTCGGTATGAACTGAACCCACTATTGAACTAAATTTTTAACAATCCTCCCCCAATTTAGTACAATTCCTTTGCATTAAAATTAAACATTAAACAAAACATGTGCATAAACAAAAATATCCTAAGGGTTGAATTTCTATCTTAGTACATTACACATTCAAATATTCGAGAATCATGGTGTTCTAAGAATTGAATCCTTCAATCCATTTGAATACTTAAAGATAAAATACATACAAGTTTTCAAACACTTAAATGCTCTTGACACAATACAAGCCATGTATCCATATCTAATTCATATATGTTGTAAGAGCCAAAGTCCATGCTCCTTGAAGCGGCAAAACTTCAACATTCACATACGTGGTTCTTCTTTATTCATGCTCATGCTAAGCACTTTTTTAAAGAAATTAACCACTAAGAAGTAAAGACTTCATCCTCCTTTTCAGCAGGTTCCAAGCACATCCTTGGGATGATATGTAAATACATGTGCTTCGGTCAATTGAAAGTTCATCTTTCCACATTGAACTCAGATCCCAAGTTTCCTCAAGAGGGAATGTTGGGAATTATAGATTTGATGAGACAAAAGAACAAAAGAATGAAACAAGAAGGACTTAACCGACAGATTGGGAAGTTACAAGATGTAACTTAAAGAAGGACTTAATGATTGGGAAGTTACAAGATGTAACTTAATGATGGACTTAATGATAATTAATAGCATTAATGATGGACTTAATGATAATTAATAGCATTAATGTGTTTGATTAGAATTCTTTTTAACGTCTATATTGCTCTCTCGCTCTATATAAAAGGAGAAATTGACTCATTATAGTTTTTTATCCACATATACCATACGAACTCTTCCACATGAGAGTCTAGTTAGTCTAGTTAGTTAGTACACCATAATTAGTTGGCTGTAGCCCAAGTTATAGTTGGTAATAGGGAAGGAGAACGTTCAATGAAGAATCCTTAGTTTAATACTATTGTTCTTTAGTATTCCAGCTTCTCGTGTTTATGATGTTTTTATTGTAAATACATTAATTCCTAGTGGGGCTCTAACACGATCTTCTCAATTAGGTATTCAGGAGCCATTGGGGCTCTTGATTAGGTCTACAAGGTTTTTGAAGAAAGAGGAAGGAAACCCTTAAAAAACCCTAATTTTCAGGTTGTTTGATTGAAAGTAATGCTTAAGGATATTCAAAAGTTAACTGCTTCTATTCGAAAGTAATGTCATTATGCTCAAAGTTAACTGCTCGTTGTGGAACAAGTACCGCTGTTATCTGTTTTGGTTTGTATCGGAAGGTACTGCTAGTTTCATTCCGGAGAAGTTCATAGTTTATACTGCTATGCTTTGTTACGATATGGACAGAGCGTAATTTTTTGGTCTCTCGGTGTGAAGACGATATTGTTAACAGATGCATATTTTTTTTTTGGGATGGTTTTCGTATCTCAAATGCTTAATTTAAGGGGAAGTAATTATGGCTCTGTTTATTTGGAGATTTATTGTATGAGGTGATTAGGAGGAAAAAATCGAATATTGCTTATGTGATGGCGTAGCTTGAGTTTCACAGCTCGTGCGTGTCTTATCATCTCTTAAAGTTGTGGTTGGCCTTTAAGTAAAGTGTTCGTGCTTTTCTATGGTTTGGACGAGGACTTGACGGATCTAGCAAGGGTGTGTGATTTTTCTTATGGTGCTTAATGCTCACACTTGCTATCATTTAAGGAGGTTTCGTTTTGTTGTGCTCAGTGTCTAATTATAGATGAGGATTTGTCAAAGAGGGTGACCGGTGCTACTTATATTTAATAGAATTTACATATAATTCGAAGTCCACGTGGATTAGTGCAGACATAATGACACAAGTTTGGGAAACTTCAACTTCTTCAAAAAATTTGTTTTACTCAGTTGTTTCATAAGTAATCATTTACATAGAGCCCTACAGCTAGTTCGAGATTCAAGAGATGGTAAACTTATGGGTTTCAGGGGAAGCTTATGTTTAATTGTTTAGCATCTACATGTACTATTGGAGGGTAACGTGTTTTCAAGTTTGCTTATCTAATGAAGACCCACTCATGGGCCACCATGATTTGTTGTTATTTTTTGTGTTGATTGTTGTGATTACAAAAAGGGGAAGATAGACTTCAGAAGATTTCGTGATTTGTAACTTTTGTAGTGTGTGGTGACATGTTAAAGAGATCTTAAGTCAAAGGGGAAGGATAGCATTGTTTCATTCTGGGATATGATTACATCTCACTTCAGGGGGTAAAGCTTAGGCTTTTTGATGAAGTTCGTTATGCTAAGAACGTTGTTTGCTTTAGTCATCATAAATAGGGGGAATAGATTGTTGGGGAATTATAGATTTGATGAGACAATTATGAACAAAAAGAATTGAAAACAAGATGGACTTAACCGACAGTTTGGAAGGAAGTTACAAGATGTAACTTAAAGAAGGACTTAATATTGGGAAGTTAACATAGATGTAACTTAATGATGAGATTTCTACATGATTTTTTTACTAGCATTAATGATGGACTTATGATAATTAATAGCTTTATATGTGGGTGATGTGTATTCTTTTAAACGTATTATGCTCTCTCCTTATAATAAATGAGACATAGACTTTCTAGGTTGTATATCCATCATACATAGAACTCGCCCAATGAGAGTATAGTGTTAGTTATTAGTTAGTACACCATATAGTTGTGTGTAGCTCCATGTTATGAGTTGGGGTAATAAGGTGAACGTTCAATGAAGAAATCCTTGTTTAATAACATCATTGTTCTTTATATTCCGCTGCATGTTTATGATGTTATTTGTAAAACATATCCTAGATGGGCTAAACGATCTTCTCAGGGAGTTAGGTGTCCTAACATTCATAAGTTAGACTTTAAACCCATCCCTTCAGCAGACTTTAAAACTAAGTCTCTAGCCAGTCCTTTTGTCAATTGATCAGCTAAGTTTTGTTGAGATGTCACAAACTCTATAGATGCCACCTCATTCATGATAAGTTCATGAATCATGTTATGCCTGACACCTAAGTGTCTAGACTTCCCATTGTACATCTGGCTATAAGCCTTTGCCAATGTAGCAACACTATCACAAAGGATAGATATAGGTGCAATCGGTTTGGACCATAATGGAATCTCAAGGATCAGGTTTCTCAACAATTCAGCCTTCTTACCACCAGCTACTAAAACCACAAATTTAAATTCCATTGTTGATGCAAGTTTGCTTTTTGGATGCCCAAGAAATTACACCTCCACCAAGCAGGAATACCCAGCCACTGATAAACGAATTTTTTTCCTTATTGCTGATCCAGCTTGCATCAGTGTATCCTTCTAAGACTGAAAGATAACCAGTATATGTCAAACTATTATCCATAGTTTTCTTCAAATACTTCAGTACCCTCTGAATTGCTTGCTAGTGTTGAGTACCATGATTACTGGTGTACCTACTCAGTTTACCCACTGCAAAAGCAATATCAGGCCATGTACAAGTCATGGCCTACATCAGGCAGCTAATCATCTTAGAATACTTAAGTTGAGATATAGCCTGACCATTGTTGGGCATCAACTTCTCACTTATATGCATAGGAGTACTCACTAGAGTATAATCAAAGTAATTAAATTTCTTTAGTACCTTCTCAATATAATGAGACTAAGAAATTGCTATTCCAGTACTTTTATGTTTAATCCTTATGCCAAGGATAACATCAGCCTCCCCCATGTCGTTCATATAGAACCTTGATGCAAAGAATTCTTTTGTCAGGTCAACCCGAACTTGGTCAGTACCAAAGATCAGCATGTCATCAACATATAGATAAATGATGACTCTTTTACCAGATTAATCAAATTTCCTATATACACATTTGTAGCTTGATTAAGTAAATAACTATTAGACAAAACCAAATCATCAAACTTTTGATGCCATTACTTTGGTGCCTGCTTTAGTCCATATAAAGACTTAATCAGTTTACACACCTTGTTTACATTGTCAGGCATGATGAAGCCCTGAGGTTGGTTCAAGTAGACCTCCTAATCTAATTTACCATTCAATAATGTTGTCTTTACATCTATCTGATGAATAATCAGATTGTGAATTGATGTTAAAGCAATCAAAAGGCTTATGGTACTGATACGTGCCACTAGAGCATAAATGTCAAAGTAGTCTATCCCTAACTTTTGTTTAAAGCCCTGAATGACCAGTCTTGCCTTGAACTTTTCAATAGTTTCATCTACCTTTATTTTTTTTTAAATCTATTTGCAACCAAGAGGTTTGTAACCTGGAGGTAGATCAGCCAATACCCAAGTATTGTTGCCCATGATGGAATCCATCTCATCATCAATTGCTTCTTTCTAGAAAGCAACATCCTGGGACTTCATTGCTTCATTAAATGTCTTAGGATCATCCTCAACCTTAAAACAATAGGACTGTTGGTTAGAGACCTCATCCCTTTTTCCTTTAATTAAATATAATTGAAATTCAGGTCTAAAGTTTTTTAGAGTCTTCTTCCTTTTTCTTTTTCTATGATCAGGCTCAGGTTGTTGAGTCACAACCTCTTCAGTGACCTTTTCAGGGACCACTAAACCACCAATGCCTTCAGTTCTATTAGGAATCATGAGAATTAGTCTAGGGACAGAAGATAATCTATTCTCATCAAAGATAGCATCCTTTGATTCAATTATGAGTTAATTGAAACTGATTCATTAGGTTCAATTACATAGAACCTAAAAGCCTTAGAATGCTCAGCATATCCAACAAAGATGCATTCAATGCCGCTTTCACCCAAAGTTTTTAGCTTTGGATCAAGGAGTCTGACAACTGCACTACAACCTCAAACCTTGAGGAAGTTCAGGTTGGGTTTCCTTTTAGTCCAGAGTTTATAGGGCATTATATTGTTCCTTTTATTAGGAACCATATTTAATAGATCGCAAGCTGTTAACATAGCTTCACCCCAAAACCCTTGACTCAGTCATGAGTAGGTCAACATAGAATTAACTATTTCTTTCAGTACTCTATTTTTCCTTTCAAATATATCATTTTGTTGTGGAGTATAAGGAGCAGTCATTTCATAGATAATACCAACAGACTGAAAATACAGAGTATCCATGTACTCCCCTCCCCTCTCAGTCCTGAATCTTTTGATCAGGGACCCTTGTTGCAATTCAACTTTTGTTTTGAATACTTTAAATTTATCTAATGCTTCATCCTTAGTATGTAATAAATAAACATAGCAAAACCTAGAAGCATCATCAATAAATGTCACAAAGTATTTTTTATTCCATAATGAGGGAGTAGCATGAAAATCACATAAATCACTGTGGATCAGTTCCAAAACTTCAGTTTTACATTTTACATTTTGAAATGGTTTCTTAGTAATTTTGGTCAGCATGTAAGTCTACACTTTTCAGTGTCCATGTTAAAAGCCGGGATTAACCCTACCTTATACATGTCTTGCATCCTCTTATAGTGGACATGGCCTACTCTAACATGTCATAGGAATAAATCATTCAGTTTAGAGGTTAACATGAAGGCTGAACCAATATTAATATTAACAATATTGAGTCTGAATATTTAATTGCTCAAATAACAAAACCAATAAACACACTATGTTTGGATAAAAACAAATTTATTAGATTCAATCACTTGTTTATAACCATAATTGTTCAAAACACTGCTAGAAACCAAATTCTTGTTATATTAGGAACATGCAAAACATTAAACAAGGAAACAATCTTTCCAAAACTAAATCTAAGATCTACACAACCACAGCCAAAGTATCCAGTGTGTTGTCGACTCAATTTTTCCATGTAAGAATAGATCCATCAATCAACTCATCGGTCTTGAACCAGCATCAAATTTTACCACATGCACAATTGCTCCTGAGTCAAACCCACCAAGGCAACATCGATCATCCAACACAAAATAAGCTTTTCAGATGCAATGTAACACATAATAAACCTGACAAGATTTATTAAACATATTCTGACCTTTCAATGAGTTGGATGAATCATTCACTGAACCATTTATGCCTGAACCATTGACTTTCTTGCCAACTTTTACACCTTTGCAATCCTTTTTCAGGTTTCCAAGTTTCCCACACTCCAATAATTCACTTTAGACTTCTTTTTAGAGTCTGCTTTGGTTTCCTGATGTTTAGGTTTACCCTTATTGTCATTGTACCTAAAAGAGTTGTTATGCTCTACAATATTGACAACTAAAGGACCAACAACATTGTTGCTCTTTGGCTTATCACCATCCTGCACCTGAGGGACTCCTCAATGCGCAGATGACTGCCCAACTCAACAAGAGTTAATTTCTCCTTCTTATGTTTTAAGATGTGCTTGAAATATTTCCAAGAAGGGAGAAGTTTGTCAATGATACAAGAGACCTAAATAGCCTCATCCATGTTCATTTTGTGTTGTGTAAATCTTCTAAGTATACCAAGAAGTTCATTGTATTATTCTATAACTGGTCTTAAATCAGTCATTTTGTAATTTGTGAAATTACTTACAAGAAACTTCTTACTTGATGCATCCTCAGTCATATATTTGGCTTTCAAGGAATCCCATAGATCTTTAGAAGATTAATCATTTTGGTAAATATCAAATAAGTAATCAGACATACCATTGAGGATTAAACCTCTACAAACATAGTCATCATTGTCCAACTTGTTCCTCCTCCTTATCTGTTCCATGGTAGCATTCTCACCATCTTCAGCAATAAGAGTGGTAAGCACATACACTATACTCATACCGGAAAGCAAGAAGTGCATCTTCTTCTGCCATCTCCAAAAGTTCACCCTTTTAAACTTGTCAAGTTTGGCAAAGTTAGAAGCCATATGTTTCATAGCAGCAACAGCCATTGATTATCTCAAAATAATCTTCTTTGATTGTTGGTTGTTGAATTGAGCCCAAAGCATGGTGAAGATAATCAATGCCTAGCTAATTACCAATAATGGTTATCGAATATCACTTGAAGTCGTTTAATCACTTTCCAAAGAAGATTATTTGACCCTATGCCCGGGTTACATAAATACCTCCTTGGGATAACACCAAGTGCTTGTTCTTGTTTTAGGCACAAATAAAGAACCATTCGCTTTTAAATATTTATGTTTTCTGTGTATATTTTTCTTCCATGCAGTTGTGATCTCCTATTTATAGGAGAGATACTCAAAATCTAGTCAATGGAATTATAAGTGATTAACGGCCCATCAATCATCCTATAATTAGCCTTTATAATTATAGGGATTAGTGGTTACATGACCAATTAAATCGTGGTCATTAATGTAGTCAAACTGCAACTTGAATAGGTCAAAGTTGTTACAAGTATTTAAATTCACTTCAGCGAAGTCATGCCTTTAGTATCCTGAACACTCATCAGTTAACTCACTGAAGAGCATACAAGCTAAAGTGTTCAGACTAAAAGGCTCACTGATGAGTTAACCCACTGAGGATAAGCCCTCTAATGGATTACTCCCTGATGGTGTCTTTCATCTTACTACTCAAGAAGTATAAAGCTGAAGCCATCAGACTGATGAATATCATTCAGTCCAGAGTTACACTCATTAAAGAGTAAACTCACTGAACTTCATTAGTGACTTGAATTCCTTTTTACCACTATCAGAGTCAGGGTGTTTAGTGACCTATGTAAGTACACTATGTACCTCCAGTCCCATTACCTGGTATGAACTAAACCTACAATTAAACTTAATTTCCAACAGTTACCACTCTATGCATCGCCGGTCTATGTTTTTTGGTTTTTTCAGAATGCAAGTCTATTGATTTTTTAGGGTTGAAAGGAAAAATAGATATTGTAAGTTGTTGAGTTTTTAAATGAGTTCTTAAGTGGCTAGTGTTTTAGTTCAATTGTAATAAATAATCAATTTAGATTTTGATTTTTAATAACGAACGTTTTTATGTCGAGTAAACAAACAAAACCTTTATTAAAATATCGATGAGAAAAACTGCCAATCATCTCCTTGTGAGTTTCTTTGCTAAACATTGGCAACTTACTTCCCAACTATCAACACGAAAGTAACAGGCGTTGACCTCCTGTCAGCGAGCATTTCTGCCAATAACTTTTGAAACTTCCATTTGCACTTCTGTGCTCCCTACAACAGGTGACACGAGTGTAAAAGGAAGTTTCAATCTGGGGAGGCCAGCCTACACATTCGAGAAGTTGGAGAGTAAGTCTGCGAGTTTTTGCATACCACAGGGAACATATTTGCATTTTTCTCAAATATGATTTACATAATGGTGAAAGGTAAACGGGCAACAAGCTACGTCGCTAGCCCTTTTTGGAGTGCAATGCCAATACGTTTAAAAACACATATGTGGATCTAGGTGTCATAACATTGTTGTGCATAACCTGTTGACCTCGGCTGAGTAGCTCCACCGCCACAGGTGCAAGGAAACCAAAGGTATCAAACACAAAGGGAATAAACACGTATTGATTTTTAATGCATGTTTTTTTGTGTTTTGTCACTTTGCACGAGGTGGCTTTCAAAGCAGATTGGCCCGTTGTAAAACCCTGACTACTTAACCTCACGAGAGGAGAAACCCCGATCAAATCCACGCACGCATGTTTCCCTCCAACCCATCCAAAAACCAAAACGTCAGCCGGTCTGAGTATGGATCTTCCATCTGACGGGTCAGTTAAAAATTTCACAGGTGCTTCTTTTTTTGACGAAGATCTCGACACACCTATATATGTCAAAAAGGACGTCCCAAACCATATCGTATCGATACTTGAATCCTGGGAGCTCTTTATAATGAATCGCATGTTCCCAAAAGGAATCCAAACATGCCTTGCGACAAATAAGGCATATCGCATCAACCGAAAATAATAGAATCATGAGACGATACTTAAGGATAGTGCAATATTTCACCGATGACATATGTTGACCAAGCCCGTCTATGAGGTTAGGTAGTAGAAAATTCTATGCATGTGGTGCGCGTAGACACTCAAAAACTGCTTTCTGTCTTATAGTCATGTCAAAGTGGACTTTCATATCTTTGACCATTTCACTAAAAAGGACATTCGCCAGTGTTTGTTGGGCTTTAGAGGAGGCGGAGTCCTTATAAGTGAAACGGCTAAAAGCAAAGCTTGGAATCAAAGACAAGCCAAAGCAGAAACATAATCATGATCCATGCCACATATGCCACTGTCAAGTAAGATGTGGTCTTATAGCACCCAAGATTGGGCCATCGAGGCTACAAAATCATAGGAGGAAACCATTTTTGCTGAGTATAAACCCAAACCACCAAATCGAATAGGTAAACAAGCAAGTCGCCACTGTAAGTATCCAAATAATGGTCCGCCACAAACCACTGTATTCTCGATTGACCTACCCAAACCTTTGTCAAAAAACAAGGTTGCCTCCTCCATGTGTGCAGGTTGACAAGTCTTTAAATCGAAAAAGAGTTTGGCAATACCCATACATGATCGAAGCAAAAGGAGCTCACTATGCGGGTCATGTAACTGTGGATGAAGACTCATCAAATCAACAACATTCGCGGCTCTCCTCATAGCCAACCCACTAATAAAATATGCGTCTCTACTAACAGCTCCCTCAAAAAGCTTCACACCCGATGACGGCCTTCGAATATCGACAGAAAATAAACCCTCCCGAAGCTTCATACCATTACACGAGGGCTAAAATATCGACCTTTGTTGATAGGATTTTTATACTTTATCAGATGGGTACCCCTATTGGTACCCCCCCTGCCCCATGAATAGTGCCAAAAAGGTACAAAAGATTCCTTTTGTACCCCCCTTTTTACAGTGCAACGCAGTTTTTTATCAGTTTCTGTTCCGTAATTTTTGACAATTTCATACTTTTGACCTGTTAAACTTTATATTTTTCGTTCCGTTTTTTCCGTGTCACAGTTTTATAACATATACAAAATTATAAAAATACAAAAAAAATAAAATACAAAAAAAAAACCGGAAAAAGCCCGGGGGGTACAAATGGTGATTTAGGGGGGTACCAATAACCAACCCCTTATCGGATAGATTGGTGTAAGATTGTTGGTGTAAGAATGTGTTATACGTGTGATGATTTAGTCAAATGGTATTCATTTAGAATATGAAACCATACATATAGATTCAATCTCTAATAATACGAGGAAAGAAAATGAGATAAAAAAAGAATATTTTTTTTTTCATTTTGATGTTTTTGGCTAAATCTAGAAAAAAAAAATTGATGATCTTCGAGTGTTCTTGATATTTTGTTTAAAAGAAAAATAAAACTTTAAAGGAAACTATGATGAGAGAAGAAGGCGAGGGCAATTCGGCCATTTCAGTTTGACCAAGGATGAAATCGGACTAAGGTTTCCCCATAAGGATGTTGCCTGCAATTTTCAAACCATGCGTACGAGACGTGTAATTTGGCCAAACCACAAGGACGGTTTTTGCAATTTAATCAAAAAATTAAATGTTAGTCGCGATAATATATTTTTTTCGCTTAACGAAAATATTAATATTTGAAAAAAAATTATCGTGAGTTTGTAAAAAATGAGTGGATGATATTCGTTTAGTATGTAACTAAATTTAAGTCAAAATTCTTACATTTTTTTTAAAATAAATAACTAATTTGAAATAATCCGAATTAAAAATGTAAATAATAGATATGGGACGCGAGTATAATATAAAATTCAAAACTTTGTAAGGTAGTTTGCTAAGAAAGTGGAGCCCAATATTGTTCAGTCAACAATGAGACAAATTAAATATAGATGTACATAATTCTAAACCAAAAATTCGATATTCTCTTTTGTTTGGACAAAAAGAGAAACCTGACCTATATTTGATACTTTAATTTGATGGTGTTTCAATTAGGGGCGAGCAGAAAAACGGGCGAAACCAAATCAAAAATAAAAAAAAAACGAATTGAAATAACTAACCAAAAATAAAAACAGATGATTCGGCTTTTACTTTTTCAAAAATCAAAAAAATTAGTTTGGTTTTCGTTCTCGTCCAAATACCAAATGGTAAAAACTGAACCGAACCGATTTTATTATATAATAATATATAATTAAAATAACATAAAATAACTAAATAAATCAAGTTTATAAATTTATGTTCATTTTGTGGGTGGATTATAATATATTTATCTTAACATTATATGTGTGTTTGTCGTGTACATCTGTTTACTTAGCAATATATCAATGCGTGTGTGACAATGATTATAGTAATACTCTGTGTGTGTTCACTTGCATGTGCGTATCTCATATATATGTGTGTAATTACAAATGTTTGGGGTAAACATTATTAAGCTCGAAACGACCAAAAAAGTATAGAAGGATAAACAATTTTCTACTTAAAACAAGTTCATTGGTATAAACTGACCACACGCTCTAATATAAACAGTTAAAAAAAACAAAAAAAAACCCGAATTGAAACCAATAATAAACCCAAAAAACAAACCGCCAAAAACCGAGCGTTTTGGTTTTAGAATTTATTAAAACCAAATGTTCCGGCTCGGTTTCGGTTTTAACCAAAAATCGAGCTAAACCGAACCGTGCACACCCTTAGTTTCAAGTAATGCTCCCTTTTTGTATTTCCAAAAATAAATACATCAAAGTGGTTTTATTAATATTTGATCATTCGTTACAGTGTGTCTTCTATGGATATATATTTCCTCAAGTATCGATCTGCTTACAAAAGGCATGATATGATGACATGAACTTTGAGATACAACAATACTAGGCGAAATTAGCTAGACAATACGTATGCAATGTTGCGCATCATTACCTTTTCGACTTAAAGTAGGATTAAAATAGAAACATACCGCGGAAAATATGAAAAGGGACCCTTTGCTAACATTACGAGTGCCGTGTATACCTTGATCGATCGTAAGGCCATTCGAGGTTATCCAACAATATAGCGTACAAGCCTTGTGTACTAAATACGTTATAGATCAACAG
>BQNB010105808.1:0-23526 GCA_026074375.1 Tanacetum coccineum | reverse complement strand
GCACTTCAACTACAAAAAAATAAAAATCAATCAACATCATTTAATAAAAGATACCTACTATTAGCTGCTAAATACGTATATTAATTAACTTAGGGTTTGTATTACCTGAAACAAGGAATTTATCTTCAGCCATCGGCGCCGCCGGTGACTATGATGGTACCGGTGATGGTGCTACATACACAAACAGATACCGCTGAGTGGTTGGTTAATGATGGTGACAATGGTTAATGATGTTGATCGGATGACTGTGACGGTGATGGTGTCGCTACCACTGTGTGTCGAGACTATAATCAGAGAAAAAGAAAAATGAAATAAAATTAGGCATTTTATATGGTAAGTGTGAATTTATAAAATCGTCCCTTGAAGAATGAAAGAAGTAACAAACAGGTCCCTGTAGTTTGGTCTGAAAAAAGGGAGGGGGAGGATGTTTGATCCAACGGTTGTGGATGAGTTTTCTAGGTTTTCCACCGAGATGAGGTTTTCTCATGATCCCATCTCTATATATATAGGGAAAATGTTGTCAAATAGTAACCAAGTTTGATGATTGTTCCAATTAAGTCACTCAAACTTTAAACTAATCACAAAAATCATTCAAGTTTCAATACTGTTTCATTATTGTGTAATTGTTAAAAAAACTATTTTTAAGGTATTCATATGTTCATTATTTGGTTGTACCTTAACAATAAATACCCACCCCCTACATTTCACTAACCCCAACCAACTTAATGTACAACAAACTTATTCACATGATAAAATGAAGATATATGCCATAAAATAACAATACCCAAGTTTGAAAAGTGATACCGTTTTAGTCACTCAAACATAAACAATTAACATAATACATAGAACACTAATCAACCTTGAATACCTAAAACGGAACAGTTTTCAAACGTTGATCATTAATTTATAATCAATAGAAAAGTTGTTAGTACTAAATAGGAAACAAAACTAAAATTTAGTTACTATTTCATGAGTTTACTATATAATCACTTTAAAATAAACGTACAGGGTTTTTTAGCAAACATACTGTTGACCTTTACTATATATTTTGAAAAAAATCACTACATACGCACAGAACATACCTATGGACCAACTTGCCTAACTTCACCCATACCGACCATAATTACACTACGAATAACTTTAAAAAATAAACCCATGGATCCAAGAAGAGCAATACTATGAAATTTTAAGTTAATAAATAACCTATATACTTTTTGCTATAATACGACTATTTTATCCTAACAGATATCGCTCGACTTCTTCGATAAAAAATATACCGGCGACTACGCCTCTGAATTACGAACAAAACGAGCCCAATAAATGATCTTTTGAGATTCGTTACTGTTTGAAAAAATGTCGACGATTGACCAATCCAATTTAAAAGTATATTTTCAAAACACAAAAAAACACAAACACCCTTAACTAACCTATTAACTAAAAACTACCCTAAAGTTTTAATGAAAGCTAAAATAATGTAGAAGTGTAGATATCATAAAGTTTAATTGGTGGTGAAAGAAGCTTTCAACATAACAACATATGTATTTTTCCATAATTTTTTTCATTTCCGTTTTCTATTATCATTTTCTTTTCCGGCTTTAGCCAATGGTGTCTCGTTCCGAACTCCCTTCAATCCAATTTTGACCAACTTCGACAGATATCAAAAGTCGGTTTCATATCTAACTTTCTTAGATAAAAACATTGCTACCAAGTAGGTATCTTAGGAATGTGTGAAGTGGTGTATGGCACCCGGTGGTCGTATTTGTTCATTCCTAACAAGAGATCAAAAGCATTAAGCGTTTCGCTTTGTTCGTTTTCATCAAAGTTTCTAATTTTTGATCGGTCTTATTAAGAATCTCAAAACTATTTGGATTGGTCGATTTCACTTATTCCTGCTAATCCTGCTCGGTTTAACGGCTAAAGCCAATCCTACAGAAAGATATGTCGGCAGCCCTATGTTATTGCATCGGGTCTAACAGCCTAATGCCCAGCAACAGCGGAGGACCTAAAAGGGACTAATTTTGCAGCTATTTTGAAACCGTCTTTGTTTTTAGATGATTCTTGCCTAGTAAACAGGATCTCGCGCATTGTGTCATGGGTTTATTTCTCTAATTTCATTCCATTAAAACTTTGCATGTGGCCTTAGTTAATGAGGGTTTTATAACACTCGCATTGTCTATCTAGGATGGTTGTGGGATATGATTGATCTGAATTCCTCTAATCTAATTGAAATTCATAGAACATGTTTGGGTAGCTTTCTGGTTTCGCACCATTGCCAATGCGCATTGATTTGCGGCTAAAGTGCGGGATAGTTTGGGTCGACACTTAAGGAGTTCCCTTATACGTTTGGTCTCGTTCAACTTTTCAAAAGATTGGGTCTAAATGGGGAGAATTAGTTGTACTAAAAGACGGGTATGAGGACCTTTTTGCAAGGAAACGTATTTGTATTATGACCAGCCATAACGAATAACATCCTTGAAAGTTTCAATCTTATCGTAAAAGGGAAGGTTTTATGGGCTCGTTCCAAGGAACCATTTTGTTGGTCCCTATCTTAGTCAAAGAAATTTCCTGAGCTAGAGTTGTGTTCGATTACGAGTCATTAAGGCTAACAAGAGGATAAATAATCCTGAATCACGGCGACGAGAATGATAGTGAAGTTGGTTTCGGACACATATTTTGGTTGATAAATGAGAAGATCAGGTGTCGAGCATCCATCATGTGAACCTTCTAAAGTTAAGGAGGTTTCGGCTGATCCCATCATGGGGAGAATAAATTACGGCTTGCATGACAAACGTAATAACTAAGCAAGAACAACAGATTCGTCAACAGTATCCCTTTTCCTCCGGGTTTCACTCCTGCAATGATATTACAACTTGTAATCAAGATCGCCACTGATGTTACATCTTTCGAGAACCTACTATGTAAAGTCGCAAGGAGAAATTCGTCACATTTCCCCCCAGTCATCATTGTCTTAGTTTCGAGAGTTAATGGAGGACAGCAGTTACAGCAGAACGTGTATTCATCTCCTGTTGGGGAGGCAAGCATATACATGGTTTAGATTCGCAAAAGGGAGGTTCTCTGTTAGAAGTTCTTGAACGACATGATTATAGTAGGTCAGACTACTGGGATCCTCTATGGACGGTTGCCTAAAAGATATGGAGATTATTATTTGTATGCAAGAGATCGTGAGGTTTCCAATGAATGTTTTGTCTTAAATATCCAAGGCCTGAATCCAAGGCACAAAAGAACGAATCAGGGAGATGAATTATAAACTATAAGTTATTTCTTGACTTTACAATGAAACTAAAATGGAAAACATTTATGCTATGGTGGTGATAAAAAATATTGTGTGGGTAAAAGTTAGTTTTGATCACGTTTTTAGTGAGGCCCCTTGGTAAAATCATCAGGGGGTAATTTATGTTTATGGGAATTTGCTTATGTTTCTAAAGATCACATATTATCTCTGATAACTTTGATGTTTTATAATGGGAATTTTGGGTCCAATCAGAACACCAAGTGCTCATTGTTCTGTCGTATGCCCCTCAATCCGCTGATTGATAAACGTCTCTTGTGGAGTTATATTACGGGTCTTTTATCTTGGTGGAATGGAGACGTTTTGGTTACGGGAGATTTTAATGAAGTCCGTTTCGAGAGAGAAAGGTTGGGTTCTATTTTTAATGTGCATGGGGCTAACAAGTTCAATAGCTTTATTTCTAACGCGGGGCTTTTGGAGATTCAGTTGGAAGTTATTCGTTCACTTGGTCTCATCCGTCGGCTGCAAAAATGAGTAGTAGGATTGGTTCTGTTTCGGAAGGTATTCTTTCTCTTATTTCCGGCATATTTTTCAGCTTATGTCTATAGATAAAGAATCTGTCGAGATCACCGACCGATTTTGCTTTCGTGAAATGGATAAAGATTATGTGCAAACCACCCTTTAGGTTGTAATCATTCTTGGTTTTTCTTCCATGAATGACGATATGGTCAGCACTGCTTTGGAATTCATTTGTTCTTGAGTATTCTAATTGTATGGTCCGGTTCCAAAAGAAAATGCAACTGGAATAAAAAAGGAAAATTCGAACCATAGTGGCTGTTAATAAACGAAAAACAGTTTGGGAAGGTAAATTGATATTCAAGAGAAATTGATTGAATAGGATCAAAATAATTTTAAGATCAAGGTGGAGTGTCTGATGAGATTCTTCTTTCCCGGATGGAGTTGACGAAACAAATGCAAGATATCAAGTCCACTGCTGTTCGTGACCAAATGCAGAAGGCTAAGATTCAGTGGGTATTGTTAATCGTAAGCGCGTTCACTTATCAGTCAAGGGCATTATGGTTGATGGAGAATGGGTTGATGAGCCTAATTCTTAGGTCAAAGAAGAATTCCGTTCTCGCTTTGCTAATAGGTTCCAAGACACGGGCGTGAGTCATTGTCGGCTAAATTTCAGGTTCCTGTCTCGCCTCACTGCTGACCAGATTTCTGATCTGGAAAAACTGGTGTCCTCTGATGAAATTCGCAAAGCTGTATGGATTGTGGCGAAAATAATCGCCTGGGACCGGACGGTCACTTTGAATTCTTATCGCAAATATCGGGATTCCATTGGGCCAGATATATTTCTCGCGGTAGAGTGGTTTTTTTTCAGGCATAACTCTTTTTGCTAAGTTTGTAATGCTTCTTTTATCACTTGATTCTGAAAATCAGGATCCCAAGATCGAGAGTGATTTTAGCCTATTAGCATAGAACAGGAGTCTATATAAAGTTGTGACGAAAATATCTTGCTAATTCTTTTGTCTTGTTATTTTCGGACCTTATTACAGAAGTTCAGAACCGCGATTTCCTCCCTAACCGACAAATTCTTGATGTTGCCGTTTATTATAAGAATGAGTTACTCCTCTTGAGTGTAAGGCATAAAAAGCAGCAAGCCATGTTTTCAAAGTTTCGGTGGGATTACCTGGATGATGTTCTTTTTTCTTTTGGTTTCGGTGTTAAATGGCGCTCTTGGATAAAAGGAAGTTTAATCTCAGGTATGGCTTCTGTTCTTGTTAATGGAAGTCCTACTTCAGAATTTCAATTTCATTGCGGTCTGAAACAAGGGGATCCTTTGGCTCCTTACCTCTTCATTCTTGTTATGGAATCGCTCCATTTGTCGGTTTCTAGAACTGTCGAGGCTGGTATATTCACTGGTATTAAAATTGATTCTGCTCTCTCGATTTCTCATCTTTTTTATGCGGACGATGCGGTATTTATTGGTGAGTGGACGGATAGTAACTTAAGGAGTATTATTCAAATGCTCCATTGTTTCTCGTTGGCGTCGGGGTTGAAGATTAATCTTCAGAAAAGCAATCTTCTAGGAGTGGGTGTCACCGGCAGTTTAGTTAATGAAGCGGCTGCCTCCATTGGTTGTTCGGTCATGAAAGCCCCTTTCAAATACTTAGGGGTTATGGTTGGAGGTAATATGTCTAAGATCAATGCTTGGGATGATATGGTTGGTAAGATTAAGTCTAGGCTTTCGAAGTGGAAGATTAATACCCTCTCCATAGGAGGTCGTCTCACGTTACTAAAGGCGGTTTTAGGCTCTACTCCCATCTACCCTATGTCTTTATACAAGGTGCCGAAGACCGTGTTACATGAGATGGAATCTTTACGTCGTAATTTTTTTAATGGTGTTCAAGGTGTCGATAGGAAGATTTCGTGGGTTAAGTGGACGAAAGTGCTCGCTTCTAAGAAATATGGAGGTTTAGGTGTCTCCAGTTTTTATGCCCTTAATCGTGCGCTTCTTTTCAGATGGGTGTGGAGATTTCTTTCTCATGATAATTCGTTGTGGTTTCGTTTCATTTCAGCCATGCATGGTTCTTCTTTCCAGATACGCTCTTCTTTCCATTGTTCGAATTGGTTGTCTATTATTCGGGAAGTTTCGGCCTTAAAACTTCAAGGTATAGACTTTCTATCTCATTGTAAGCGTCGTGTTGGTTCAGGTATGCAAACTCGCTTCTGGGAAGATCTTTGGTTAGGTGAGGTTCCTTTCAATGAGCTTTTCCCTAGGTTGTACGCCCTGGAGAACAACAAGGAATGTTCAGTTGCGGTTAAAATGCAAGGCGAGATCGATAGCTCTTTTCGTCGCCATGTCAGGGGAGGTGTGGAAACTCAGCAGCTCGAAAACATTCAGGATTTGGTTAGGTCGAAGGTTCTTTCTAATGTAGATGATAGATGGGCTTGGGACTTGAACGGGGGTGGGGACTTTTGTGTTAAAGATGCTCGTGACCTTGTGGACGAGGTTCTACTTCCAAAAGAGAATGTTGCTACGAGATGGATTAAGACTATTCCTATTAAGGTGAATGTTTTCGCGTGGAAACTCCACCTTGATCGCCTCCCCACTAGGTCTAACCTTCTCAAACGTGGTATTCAGGTGCAATCTTCTTTATGTCCGATATGTAATGTCTTGCAGGAAGATACATCCCATCTTTTCTTTTCCTGTGACGTGGCTTTAGCTATTTCTCGGCTTATATGTCGATGGTGGAACGTTTCTTGGAGCCCTGTTGATTCTTATTCGGGCTGGTTGGAGTGGTTTAATTCTATTCGATTGGGCTCCAAGCTTAAAGGGATCCTAGAAGGCGTTTTTTATGTGTCTTGGTGGTGCTTGTGGAATTTCCGTAACCAGCTTCTTTTTGCTTCCAAGAAACCGTGCAAAGAGACTTTGTTCGATGATGTTGTTTCTCGTTCTTTCATTTGGAGTAATTCTAGATGTAATCTAAAGTTTACTTGGGATTGTTGGCTTCAACATCCTTATTTGATTGCTTTGTAATTGTTCCAGCTCCTTGCTAGCTTTCTATTAAAAGTTGCCGTTCAAAAAAAAAAGGTTAATGGTGAACAAAATCTATGAAAGTTTATTTCTTACAAAAAAATTACTGGCTACCCAATTACAATAATGCATCTTCGAAAAATAAACAACAATAGCTCCGCCGCAACGCGCGGGCCGAAACAACTACCAAAATATATATTCGACAACCAAAGATAAATAAGATCGCCGCAACGCGCGTGGCAAAAGATTTCAATTGTACAAACACGTAAAATTACATTTATAGATAGTCTGGAAAATGCATATGAAAAAATATTCATTCGAGAAAAATAGTAAACTGAATGGAAAAAATGATAGTAATTCTCTATTCAACAGTTCAAGTATTATACAAATTTAAGCAAAGCGAGAGGATTTTCGTACCAAATTTATGCAACATAAAGTTAACAAAAAAAAGAGCTAAAACTTTTGAATGAAGCTTCACTTCTTATGTAATCGATTCGCAAAAAAATAAGCTCCGCCGCAACGCGCAAGCTATCATGCTTGTTTATTTCATATAGTAAACTAGCTCTAAAACTGTCCGATTGGCGGGCTAGCATACATACATAAAACAACGAGTTATAAGATATGCAAAATTGCAAATAACAGCGAATTATAAGATTTGCTTCGTTATACATAGAGATGACTTACAATATAATGATCAAAAATAAAAGTCTTTGAAATGAATGATTGAATGCGATCGAAAATTCGAAATGGAAGTTAGAAAAAGCAAAGGCAAGTTGGTTGACTCCAAATCAGCTTTAAGTTCACATCATTTTAGGATAACTTAAATTTGAGGAAATCATTTGTCACGTGTCTTTGTCAAATATATATATAAATTAGGCAATGTTTTGAAACCCGGTTCGACCCGGCAGGTTCAACCGGTTGAACCGGTTCCGGTCAAAAAAAGGGTCATATTAAACCGGGTTTTATATTTTCGAAACCCGGTTTGACCCGCCTGGTTTGGAGTGACCCGGGTCGACCCGGTTCACGAGACCTGGCCGGGTTTCGATTTTTTTGTTTTTTTTTAAATAAAGTATGTTAATTGTATATATTTGTGATATAATTTTATTTTTACATGTTATATTTGTTAATAAATAGTCTTTATGGTTAATATATGAAATATTTGATGATTTATATACATATTTTTTTTCTAATCTTTACAAATATTTTTTATGGAAAACCGGGTCGACCCGGCGGTCCAACCGGTTGAACCGGTGACCCGGTGACTCGACCGGGTCAATTCAAAACCCGGTTTTTCAAAACATTGAAATTAGGTACTATTATTGGTATCCTCACTTATTTTTTTAAAAGTACATAATATTCTTTTTTATCCTTCTGTTTATAGTACAATACAATTTTTTTATCAGTTTAATACTTTTGACTAGGGGTGTCCATGGTCTTAGAACCGGAACCGCAAGAACCAAGAACCGAAAATAAGGAAAATGTGGAACCGAGAGCTGTCCAAAGTTTTTCGGTTCGGTTCCAGGACAGTTCTGGTTCCGGTACGGGAATTCTAAGTAATTCCCGACAAGGACCATTGTGTTTAAAAAAATCATTTTTTTAATTTTTTTAATCATTCATAAAAGACATACTATAACAATACAAGCACACTCCAAAATGTCTCTAACAGTGTAAATCGTTCCAATAATTCCAATAGTTCAAAATAAAGTTTGTCAAGATTCAAATTCCATGTTAGTTTTAAAAAAGACGCATGGTAGTCTTAATGGCAAACTTTGTTTGCCATTAAAGTTTTTCAAGTTCCAAATTACATGTTATATAAAGAGCAGTTGATCATGCATGCTTTTGTAACAACTATTTTGTTAATTGAATTAACTAAAACTTACTTACATGTTAATGAATGACATTGATGATGATAAATGACGTAGATTAAAGGTTAGGGTTTTAAGTTATTATGGATTTTAGGTTTTAGAATTTTTTACATAATGGGTAGAGTTTCATTTTTTAGGATAAATTACACAGCTCGTCCATGTACTTAGGCCCAATTGCGGATTCAGTCCCTAGATAACGGGGGGTTGATGTCGTTAATCCATAAAGTCGATTTTTGTTACTCGTTTGGTCCCTCGAGCCCTGTTATACGTAACTGGCATTAGTTTGACTTTTCAACGATGGGCATTTTAGTAATTTCAATTTTTTTCGTCTTTTCACTGTTGGTCTCAGACTCAAAAATCCCAACGGGTGCTTTACTTTTGGGTTTTTTTGTCGTTTTCCACTTGCACCATTGGTCCCTAAATCATGGACCAACAAGTGGTATCAAAGCGGGTGGGTTAATCTCATAACCTTGATCCGTTCATAAATGGCTGCTAATAACAATTGAGCATTGTCAAATAGTTTAGTGTGTAAAACCTTCAAAAAATTGAGGATGATACCACTTGTTCAGACTTAAGTCATTATCTTCTTTAGACTTTGAAGAACATCTTGAGGATGACTCGCTGAACTTATTTAAGTTCAACGGCTTGTTTTATACTTAGGATATATTTCATACAAATTATGTATAAAGGACAATCAGACACCCCCTATTTGGATAGAAATATAGCCTAAGTCAATTAGCAGCAAGTGAGCATAACGGCTTCTTCTTATATACTAAGTTACAACAAAGAGACATATAGAGTAATACTTTATGATCATTTGTTGCTGATGTTGCTGAACATTTGTTCAGACTTCATGTTCATCTTCTTTAGTTCAAGGCTTCGTGTCCACGACTTTCTTTAGTCTCTGATGAAGAACTTTGAAGATGACCATCTGATACACTTAGTCTATTTTATTTTCAAATCCTAGCCAAAGACTATTGGGCACTAAATGAACCCAACAGTTTCTATGTATTATAAATGATGGTTTGCAAGGTAAAACACACAAATTATAAAATGGTTCGTTGTTCGTGTGGTTTGGAAGCCGTGATCAGAACATCATGGACTAATCGGAATCCTATTCGTCGTTTCTATGGTTGTCCTACAATTGTAAGTATGATCAGATCGAAAAATATGTAACAAATCATTTTGTTTGTTTATTTACACATCCTTTTTCTTTTATTTTCAGAGTCCAACCTATGTCAACTTCCTTCGGTTGTTTGATCCACTAATGTGTCAAAGGTCTGTTCAGATTATCACTGGTTTCTTGAGGTCACGTAATGAGCTTAAAGAAATCCTTGATGTGGTTGAAGAAAAGCGACTCAAGTTGATGAAATGTCTCATCATCAGCTGGGTTGTGTTTGGGTTTATGTTTACCGTACAATGTGAAGCTTTAGGGAAGTTGCTTTTTTTTGGTATTGTGGATGAATGTGGTTTTGTGTTGATTGATGGAATGAATAGATTAACTAACTTTTTTAATACGTGTTTGCATGTTTTTTTTACGTATTTATACGTTTTTGTACGTTTTTATAAGTTTTCATATGTTTTAATATGTTTCGTTTGTTTTTCTACTTTTTTATACGCTTTCTTTTGTTTTTATACGTTTTGGTACGCTTTTATACGATTTTTTACGTTTATATACGATTTTTTACGTTTTTATACGATTTTTGTATACTTTTATACATTTTCATTCGTTTTTATACGATTTTTTTATGTTTTTGGACGTTATTATACATTTTATACGGTTTCATCCGTTTCTATACGTTTTTGTTCGTTTTTATACGTTCTCATCCGTTCTTATACGTTTTTGTTCATTTTTATACGTTTTTGTATGTTTTCATATGTTCTTATCCGTTTTATACGTTTTCCTAAGATTTTGTAAGTTTTCATACGTTTTTGTATGAAAACGCATAAAACATATAAAAATGTACTAAAACGTATGAAAACTTATAAAAAATGCAAAAACGTATAAAACATATAAAAACTATAAGAAAACGTATAAAAATGAACAAAAACGTATAAAACATACAAAATGGTATAAAAACGAACGAACACGTATAAAAACAAAAGAAAACGTATAATAACATCCACAAATGGATGAAAACGTACAAAAAGGTATAAAAACGAAAAAAAACGTATAAAACGGAAAAAAAAGTATAGTAACGTCCACAAACGGATGAAAACATACAAAAATTGTATAAAACATAAAAATCGTATAAAATGTAACATCAAACTTTCCTGTTATTATAATGCTATCTTGTGTTTTGTTGCATATCAAGTGGAACAAATGGGGATGAACAAAATGGGGATGAAGATAAAATAAAGACAACAAAGGTAATGCCACTTTGAATCAAAAGAAATAGAGTGATGATTCATTTGAAAATTCCTTTTAATCTCACTAAAGTAGAAAATTAAGTTTGATATAAATTTTGTTATATCTTAAAATGATTATAAATTGTTACCATCTATAACATATTAGCGCTTAATTGAAAAAAGATATCCGATAGGTTTATGTGAAGAGCTAATTTAAAGTGTTTTTTTCTTTTCTTTTTAGGGTTTTGCTATGTGTAACCCTAAAAGCTTTAGTTAAAGAGTAAAAACATGCATAAGTTGTATATTCAGATAATGTCTATAAAAGGTAGTACTACTAACACATATCTTTTAATTTCCATCATTGTTATGTCTCATTTTATTTTTATGGGGATATTTTAGACTTGCACTATATGAAGAATGCATTTGTATCCCCTATTTCATCAACAAGATGTAGTGTTCATGCTTATGTTTGCAAATAATAAGCAATGAATAGGTTTGGAATGCGATGAGGCTGGAAAACTTATTTTGGTAATCAAACTTAGCAAGATGTGGTTGTGAGGTACTGCTTCAAAAATATCGGTCAATACCAGTATCAATCTCATATTATTTTGGTAAAGGTTTTCTTTGATGTGCTTATTGCGAGTTTAAAGGCACCATAACTGTTTTAAACCTTTAAAATTTATCACAGGTTAATGTTGCTATTGTTAATGTTTTGAAGACCTGATCGATCTACACATTTTCATTTATCATGTATTCAATAGTGGGCTTACGAGAATTTGTTATAGTTATTGGAGATATATAGTAACTAGTTTCATAACCCACCCGATGGGCGGGTAAGCTTCATAATAATATAGATAATTATAAGTTGACGTAAATAAATATTAAAAAGCGCAAAATATACTAAAGACAAAACTGCCAGAAAAATAACTTGTCAGTTTTATACAAAGGATAATGAATATGACAATATGTTGTGTGTAGAAAACAATGTTGCCCATTCAAATACGACATAAAACTTTTTTGTAAACAATGATGCCTTCTGTTCAATTTAAATGACATATTTACGTCTGAAGGGGTAATAACCATACGTGAAATAGCGCAAATCCTATCAGCGTTGCCACAGGATATGATCTTAGCTTCAGTTACATTGATTCCCATCCTTAATGCTTGAATCCTAGTTTCATAGCTCGCCTGGATGGGCGGGCTAGCTTCATGATACTACATGCCAAATTCTGAAATGTATGTAAAGCAATCGTGAGCGGGTTAGATTCATAATATTACTTGATGAATTATAAGTGTACGTACATCAATAACGGCAAATATTATAAACACAATAATTGGAAAGAAAAAAAAATGTTCATGTAATTTATGTAGAAAGAATAATGCAAGCGTCAAAAACGGATAGTCATTATCCATAACGGCAAATATTATAGATCTAACAGGGAAGAGATCTAGTGAGAACCGCTTTTAAACCACCTTGCAATCTCTTAATCATTTGACTGTAACAACCGAATCATTTCTTAAATGATTTTTAAATTTATCATATCACAGGAATGGGTAGTAGGACCACATCAACATATAAGTGTAGTATGCGGCTTTGCGTATGTATGGCATATTTGCTTTAATCCGTAGTGTCTTTTTATGAATTATATAACATAGCCTTAATCAATTTTGTACGCATTTTTTATAAAGCAAAACCATTTAATCATGGCTACTATATCAACCAGACAAAAAAATAAAAAAGTGACAATCAAAACACACAATCATCTTTTTTTCTTTTTTGTACAGGTGAAAATATATATTAGCCACAATCATGAACTGTACAAACTGCATACATCTAGTGCAAGGACATACCCCAAACACCACCAATGCAACATCTAAAATATCATAAACATACAAGCCTATACTACCTATCAGTATAGCAATAGAGGAAAATACTCCAGAAATACTACTTATCATAGAGAAACATTCCTACATATTTACCAAAAGTTCAAGACTAATACATCAACCAACAAAACTACATTTCCTCAGCTATGGAGTAACCCATTAAACCATGATGCATTTCTCAAACATCATGCAATAACAGCAACCATAGAAAGGCATAATCATTAGCTAAGGACCTCAATTGAGCATTACCTTCCAACTAATACCAATGATAGACAAACATAATTCACGAGTGAATGTCTTTACTCATAGTCTTACACATAAGTATTAGGTCTCTGGTTATTGAAAGTTTAAAACAACTTTACAGCAAAAATTTGAGCATCTCGTTTTGTCATATCATGTATGAATACTAAGAACCTGTCATGGTCTCTAATATAGATAGCTAGTGACAAGCTTCCTAGTCATTGAATTTAATAACAGCAACATCCTCTGAATTGTGATGAGTTATATATCATCATTTTATTAGTCATTAACACAGTTAGAAGGGTTGTTAGTGAACCCACAAAGTGAAATTGTAATTGTGATAGATTTCAAGGATGAAAATGTTCTTACGTAAATAGTGGCAGGCATATGTCATCAGTTTTTGGTGAAAGATTTTGCATTTCGTCTCTAGCCAAATATGTGATGAGACAACCTTATTTTCTATCAAAGTTTGGGCAGATAGTTTTTTTCGTCACAAAACCCATGTTTCTTTCGTTTCTTTTTTTTTCTTTTTGAACGACAAATTATTCACATCCTAGACCACTTGCAATATCACATAATATCGCAAAAATGCGTCAATAAAGATCTGCCCACAAACTATTTTTTTATAGGCCACTCACACGTTCTAAGGGCATAGACTTTTTGGTTCCTATAGTGGCACAATCAAAGAGTACTTTCTGAACAACTTACTATTACAACTAACTTCCTAATTACGATTATTCATCATTACTACAGAATTCAAAATGCACATCCAAACACCACCTATGACTAACAATATATATTTTGCAATGCACAAAAGACTAATAAAATGGTATCACCTGTGGACATAACTTTTAGAAGATCCCATGACATAGTTGTAAATGTAGCTAAAGTTATACAGCAGAACACAACTGCACGAAAAGCGGCAAACAAATGTAATCGTTTGCAACACAACCCAATGAAGAATGAAACATAAAGATAGATATATACGTGCAGAGGCAATTTCATTCGTATTTTGTTTTTTGGTTTATTACAGTTTACATTGATTGCAGTAACAACCACATGAGGAGTCTCTGGTATTTTCTGGATTAGTTGTAGCTTTAATGTCCTTTTAGCAATCAAGGGTAACCTCAAACTTGCACCAGCTTACCTGTTCACATAGTATTCGATCAGTGTGGCAAAAAAAACTAATTTAAGCATGTTACTAAGAACTCAACACAGTGCAAGTTTAGAGAACTCACACGCATTGGTAAACTTTGAAATTGATAGCCATGAGGGTCCTTTTATCTAACTTTTAGTAAGAAAAAGCTCCAAAACACTGTATGCATCACATCCAATTCTCTAACATGATAAATCATATATGTGCAAGAGAATACTGCAACAGATTCAAATGAAATATATTTTTAAACATTACAACTTATTATACATGGCGAAGGAAGTGGTGGGTTCTGCAATTTCGACATATGAAATGTATAAGAAAAGAGACAAAATATTGGTAGTATAACCTTCTTAATCTTATTTATAAAATGTGCAAAATACCTTATTTATAAAATGTGCAAAATACCTTAAATGGATAACTGATTTTAAGTACATAATGCTCTTTGGGCTCTATGTTAGATCTCTCAAAAGCATAATTCCTCTAAGATATATAAAGAATAAAAAAAATCATCATCAAGAAGCATTTGACTAAAAGAGCTAGCAAAAACTATTTGATCATGAACATAATTTGACTACGCAACTGACCTTGACTGGTTTCATGCTAAACTTTGAGACATTTTGGTTAGGCAAAAGTCTTGTTACATTGGTCTTTAATCCTGATGCCATTACCTGATAAAAATAACATAAGTATATAAGCAACAGTAAGGAAGCCAGTAGAACCATTAGTGATAATTAGATTTAAACTAATATTAGAATTTATATTATGTTGTAAGTTGAAAGAGGAAAACGGGAAGCAAGGGAAAAGGTCTGTTACATAAAGCTTGGTATGAAAAGATGCATGCAACATTTTTTGAGTACTAACAAACACAATAAATACAGAATGCTAGTTTTTTCTCTATACTTGCATCAAAATCGTGTAGGTTGGCTTCGAGCCTTTTAATTGTCACTTTGAACTTCCCCTTGAGATAAATCCATTGGTGCTCGTCTTTCCTGTGTCAAAGTATACATCAATTGAATAGATGACTTACTAATCAATTTTTCGGGACGGAAAGAGTAGATAGTGCAAAGATCTACATACCTGAAACCCTGATACATTATAATAGGGTACTCATATGTTACAGTCAAATGCTTATACACTTAAATAAAAGGGTATTCCATCGTGATTGACACTAACATATAAGGACATCTTCATTAGTCATATTTACTTTACACTAACACAATATAACAATCATAAGAACATGGTCAATTTAGTTGAAAATGATTAACTATTTCGATCGAACATAAGCAAAACTCCCAATGGTTGTTTTAGGTTGTCATAGGGATTTAACAAAAAATCTTAGACATAGGATTTACAAAACTTATAAATGAGTGTTGTGGACTCATTAAAAAAACAATAATAAATCAGATACACATCCAAAATCAACAAATCAGGCAAAAGAACAACACATACCTTGTTGAAATCAATAATAATGATAGATTCTTTTTACACAATGGACGAACAATGAATGATGGATACCTAGGAAAAAAAATAAGAGACACCCGTCATAAATCATGATTTAAATGATCACGAAAAACAAAATACGGTAATAAACCACATCATAAGAACATGGAATTACCTTCAAGAATAAGGCTTTATGTTTAAGAAACATACCATCGTCATTTGACTCCAATCATATTCATCGGCCACAGTGAATGAATAACCTGTTTCAAAAAGATAACAATATTAATGAATTGTGTTATCATCTTAAGTCGAAACGTATATGAAATCGAATGAGTTGTGTTACCATCGTCATCTAGTACCATCTCCATAAAAGCACTCTTGATCCATGGTTGCTATCATCATCAAACTGAAATTTTAAGCACAAATAAATGTAATCTAATTTCTTCATTCGAATGTTTTGGTATAATATTGGGCATTTGAATTGATCCGTGATTTTCTTGATATGAGTTTCAAAATTGAAACGCATCATAACTAACCAAGATAATTTATTCATTTGGTGATGATAAGTTAGGAATGTTTGAATCGAATGTTACAGATATTTGGGAAAGTTGTAACTGAAGAATGATAGAGGCGAGATTGTAGCAAAGGTTTATGGCAGGAATTAATTGTCCAAAATACCCCCGACCTTTAGACTATTATTGCCTAGTCACCAAAATGTTCTCATTATGCCCTTTGAGTCATCATTTCCCGTCATGATTAAATTGTCATGTCACCATGTCTAGTCATCATGAAATATTTCATGCCTTGCCCCATATATAGGTAGAAAAGTGGCATTCTTTGCACCATCAACTATTCAAGACTAATAAAATTTCAGAGCAAAGCATAAGTATAGTTAAAGAATAGGAATGTAGATTCTTAATGGTTCCGATTTAAAAAACTAAAATGTACACGATGTTTGTTTATGTTGTTGTATGTATTAATTAAAGTGGATCATACATTTAGTTATCTTTTTATTGTGATCTTTAACTGTTTTGTTTCAAGTTCTTTATTCTAACCATTTCACTAGAACTGACTGTGGAATTAGGGCCAAAGGTTTTCAATTTAGAATCCAACCATTTTTGTTCCTTTGAGCACAACTTGCTCAATTTCATTATATTCAAATCATGCACTTTGACATGCACGTCTTAATAATTTAAGGTACTTAATTGTTTTGAAGCCGATCATTTTTAATTTTCGTACACGGGACCATTTTTGCTCATCAATATGACAACTTGCTCAAGTACACAGGTTTATAAATGTTTAAAATTGTTTTGTCATGAATACTAAATAGATATAGTTGCTTGAGTTTCTTAATATAAGACTATCAACTATTACTCTTTTGTTTCATTGTTTTCAAGGTATTGTGTTTAGATGTATGTTATGACAAATGGCGACAAATGGCACAAAATAGTGTCACGTATATAATGACTACCCTAAGTATGTATAAATAACCTATCAACTACTCCTTTTTTGATCCATTCAAGGGTTTTCATTGCAAGCATTGCTTGAAGTCATGACGCATATAAAATGACAGCTAAATTTATCGAGAAGTTCACCCACAAGTATTTAGATTGTTTGTTTTTTTCATTTATGAACACGATATTCTTTCTACCGCTTGTAATCCTCATTTGTATTGCTTTTTGGATTTTATTGCGCGATATGTTAACATTATTTATTATACATTGTTTAAACTTTCACTCTGAGATACCCGTAAATTTTACGGGTTTTAGCTAGTACTACATATAATGAAGAAACCCATTTTTCTCCATTAAATGCACTAAGAAAGTTGAAAAGTCAAGTATACAAACATTCACGCGATATGTACAATTAACCATGCATAAACACACGATGCTATTTTTAAAACACACATTTAATATAAAAATACAACTAATAACACACATTGTACAAACCTTAGCATTCATACCTACCTTTAGGGGTGTCAAAAAGGCCGACCCGAACCCGACCCAGACCCAAATAAGCATATTCGGGTCGGGTTAGTCAGATCCAAAATTTTATTCGGGTCAACCCGAGTAACCCGAATACTAAATAGGGTCGGGTATCGGGTTGAAATTTTTTTGCTAACTCGGGTACGGGTCGACCAAAAAAAAAAAATTATGTGAATTTTATATATTTTCTATTTAAAAGAGTACAAAAAAGGAATTTTTTTTACATTTTACCCATACTCGGGTTGACCCGAACCCGAGTAAGCCGAATTTAAATAAGGTTGGGTTAGGGTATGGAATATTTAGTCGTGAGCGACCCGACTTTGACCCGACCCAAATTGACCCGAACCCGACCAACTAAAAGTTCAATGAATGGGAGTCTAAAATTAAAGCTACACGGATCTACAACTATTTATACAGCAGGTACTTCTGTTTTTCATATAAATAAACTTATTATTATTATATTTTTATTTAAGCTATTTTTATATCCCATTTAATTTAATTAAATTTACAGGTCAATTAATGGTTGAAAACCCACAAACAAACAGCTCATCTTTTGTATGTTCTCATGCACTCAAGCCGTTCGATCAAATGACTCCATGAAAATATGTTAAGAAATGAGTATACAGTATTCCAAATGTGTTTCTGGGAAAGGCCTTTTTTTATGATGCACATAAAGTGTTTGATGTTATGGCTCACCGAAAGTATGTGAGAAAATTAGTGTAGAAATGTGTTTCATTTTGGAGCATTATCATTCGATTGAAGAGATTAATTCCGTTGATATATAAAGCTATGGTAGATAAGAAATGATCGAATGCATATGGCTATGGTTTTGTATTAACGTAAGTAATAAGTTGCTAAATATTAGACTCTTGTTAAAGTCTTTACCCAAGAAGATGTAGCAAGGTGAAAATAACAGGGCTTCCGAACTTACTACCAATTTTTCGTTGTTTCCCAGGTCTTGATTATAAAAGAAGAACTTATGTAATTGAATCACTCAATTATATTGAATTAGAATATATGTTTACAAATTTGATTAATTTTTGATTACAGACTTTGTCCCCTATATATACAAGATGAACCATTGTGTCCTTTCGGTAAAACCATAACCGAATTAACTAATTAACTTCTATTAACTACCATTAACTACCATTAACTACCTTTAACTACCTTTAACTAACTTTAACCGAATGACGGTTATAAACTATCTACTTAACATGTTTAGCCCTTCGGCTTTCGTTTATTACATAGGTACGAGAAGCAATGTCGAGATTATGTCCACATTCTCCTCCCTAGTCTTGATCGTTGCTTCGTCCTAGATCTTGAACTCCGAGCATTTTTCGCATAGTGACAAACTTTAGTCTTGGTAAATATTTGATGACTTCACACCATCTTCATTCTTCAACTTGATCATATCACATGACCTTTCTTTACTTTTGTTGAACATTCAATATCACAGATTATACTTCTTCGTTGTTGTTTCACACACCAAATTCTTCGCGCCAATTCGCATCACACGAAAAAACTTCCTCCACTTTAATTTTCTCACAGAGTTATTTTGATCCTTCACGGATCGTATCACACGTGTTTCCTTTTAATTCATTCACTGAATTGACTAAACCTTTCACAGGCTATTCTCCGCATCACACGGCTTCGCTTTGGTCGTATATATTACACGACCAAGCTTTCTAACTTTCTAATTTTCGTCAATTAGGCACATTAGAAGTGCCGGTTAATCATCAGTCTCTACTAAGAGTGCCGCAACTTCCTCCTTTTTCCTTTTTGCACATTCATAAGCATAGTGCCCAAGTTTTCCACACTTGTAACAATCTATTTGCAACTTATCACCATTTATTCGCAGTTTGTTGTCGGTTCCTTCCGACTTATCTGAGGTGTATCCTTCATCTCTATCCTTCCATCTTCCTCGTGTCTGATTACCACCTCCTCGTCTTCCATTTCCATAGTTGTGTTTATAATTTTTGTTATTCCTTTGACGTGTGAGTAACAACTTCTCACTATTATCTTCCTGACTCGCTTTTCTAAACTTAATCCTTTCTTCATAAGTCTTAAGTTTCCCGATAATCTCCTCCAACTTTACAGTCTTAAAATCAACAATCATTTCAATGGTTGCTACTACTGGCAGAAATTTATCTGGTACTGCATTAAGTACTTTTCATACAATTATTTGCTCATCAAACATTAATCCACACGTAGCAGCCTTTGTAATAATACTCATCAACTTCCCGGCAAATGAATCTATTAATTCATCTTCCTTCATCATAGGTCTCTCAAATTCTGATTTAAGTTGTTGCGAGTGTGCCTGTTGTACATTTTCTGTCCCAATAAATCTGGACTTTAGAGAGTCCTAAATTTCTTTCGCTGTTTCGTATCCCGCAACTTGCATTTGCAAATCTTCTGGTAACCCTTGAAATAAGTATGCTGACGCAGAACTATCCTTTTTCACATCAATCTCTTTTGATGTACTTGTTCCTTCTGCTAAATCCCATACTCCATTTGCCACTAGTATTTTCTTTATTCTTAATGCCCATAATGTATAGTTTGTATTGTTTAGAACTGGGCACTGATAAGATGATAATGGTGTGGCGACTTCTCTATAAACAACTTTGTTGTTTTTGTTTTTGTCTCCCGAAATATCCTTTTGATTTGGTTTTCTAATGGATTTTTATAACAGTTAACCCATAGCCCTTTTCTTTGTGTGGTTCTTGGTGATGCCTCTTTCCCTTCTCTGGCAACTGCTATCTTTGTTTCTTTCTCCTTGAGACCGTCGCGTCTCTCTGTTGTCAAGCCCAAAACACCAAACGCTCGACACAAACCGCTCATTCTCTTTCTCTTGATCAGTTTACTCTTGATCGTTGGAATCCCTTTGCCTTTCCTCCTTCGATCTCTCAACGCTCTGATGCCAATGTTGCCCAGGTCTTGATTATAAAAGAAGAACTTATGTAATTGAATCACTCAATTATATTGAATCAGAATATATGTTTACAATCACTGTAAAAACTGAATTTGATTACAGACTTTGTCCCCTATATATACAAGATGAACCATTGTGTCCTTTCGGCAAAACCATAACCGAATTAACTAACTAACTTCTATTAACTACCATTAACTACATTTAACTAACTTTAACCGAATGACGGTTATAAACTATCTACTTAACATGTTTAGCCCTTCGGCTTTCGTTTATTACATAGGTACCAGAAGCAATGTCGAGATTATGTCCACAAAAATTACCCGCTCTGATCAAGTCTGAAACAAAAAATTTAACGGGAACTCTGTTAAGGCAAGACTAACAAAGCAGGTTACTAATAGTACTACATGTGAGTTCACAAAAAGGTTGGTTCGACGAGTAACCCTAACCCAGTGTCTAGCTAGATTAGACCCGATGCGACCCTTCCCCAAAGATCGCACCTCAGTCAATGTTAAGTTGTAATCGCCGAACCAGGGCGAGTTTACATGTGAGCTAGGTAGTGTCAGGTTTGTACGTTGTTGTTGTGAACAGTGGCGGACACAGGAATTTGCCACAAGGTACGAACTCTTTAATATAGTTTGTAAAGAGTATCCATTTCACATTAAACTCTAAGAAAAATTTTGGTTTTTACACCGGAGTGATGACGCTTTTAGGGTATGAATGTGCACACCTTCCTTATTTTCCAAAACTAATGCTAGCTTACCATTTACCAGTATTTAGATTGTATCGTGCACGTGTGTAACACTTACAACTTTTACTCTAAGACATCTTGTCATATATTTATTTCCTACATCAAACATACAATCTAATGCAACTATGAATAAAAGTCAGTGTGTGTGTAAGTCAGAGGGACGCACCATATTTTATTGAATCTAAACTTGCAAATGTTGTCGAGTGAAACCACATATGCTTGTTTTTATGCTTACATGAATCATAAATATAAGATATAGCAATGGCTCGAAAGTCTGCATACTTCATTTCGATATCCACGTGTTTTTTTGTCGTACAAGAATTTAGGAAATATCATTGTTCCAATATTAAACATGCAATCCCAAAAGTTGCATCTTCTGCTTTTTGTGGTTGTTTCTGTCACTTCCATGTTATACATCCCATTCAAGTCTCTGATTAATCATGGTGCTAACTTTGGAATTCGTACCTAAACAAACTCGTAGTCTTTGTAACTAGTTGTTGCTTGTATAACTTAAGATTTTCCATTTTATCGATAATATATTTCTATTTGGCAAGCATAATCTCTTTTTATTCTTTGATTTCTGTTATAAGTTTTCGTGTCCTGAGTTTTGTCCTATTATATGCATGAAACAAAATCAAACTAGCCGGATGTTCACTGTTGCGGGGCCTCAGCAATGTGTCGCCAGGAATGCTAAGATCACAACAGGAGACTTACTGCAATCGTTCAAGTCTGCTAATCTATTAGAGAAAGTGTTGACCCAATTATTCATGAATGGGTCAATTTGGTTTATGGTTTTATCTTTAATGGGCCAAATGGGTATATTAAGATTATCAACTTGAAAGGAAACAAGTCAAATAGGTAGAAAGTCACCAAATGTGTAACTTTATGCATTAAACATCCAAAATTATTCTATTTAAAAAAATATATAATTTTATTACTATTAATTTTGTTTTATAATCATATTGGCACCTAAACATTTGCTTTTTGCGTTAGCCAACTTAATTGGTTTACAAATGATCGAATGCTTATGGCTATGGTTTTGTATTAACGTAAGTAATAACTTGCTAAATATTAGACTCTTGTTAAGTGTGGAATGTGTTGTTTTTAATTAAGTTAAAGTCTTTACCCAAGAAGATGTTGCAAGGTGAAAATAATAGGGCTTCCGAACTTACTACCAAATAAGGACTTTCATACAAATGAGATCCAATCTGAAAGTGGTTGACAACTCAGGGGCAAAACGAGTTATGTGCATACAAGCTTTGAAGGGGAAGAAAGGAGCCAGATTAGGGGACACGATAGTAGCATCTGTGAAGGAAGTCCAACCAGGCGGAAAAGTAAAGAAAGCACAGGTCGTGTATGGCGTGGTTGTCCGAGCTGCCATGCAGAAGGGTCAGTTTGATGGGAGTGAGGTTAAGTTTGATGATAATGCGAGTACTGTTGTTTTTTATTAATCTGTCATCAAGAAGATGATTGTTTACATATCTTCCTATTTATACAAAACGAAAAGTCATAAGAAAAGATTGTGATGGTTCAATCGAACCAACAGTTGTGACTTTTCACAAATAACTGTCAAATAACTAACTTAACTAACTTTTGTTTCCAGCGGATTGGGATTAACCCAATATTTAGAGGTGGCAATTTCAATTTTCAACCCCTTGACCGTTTTACTTATGAATTGTTGATGTAGGTCATGTTTATCTCTAGTAGGTTTAAGTGTCTGAGAGCTAAATGATATAAACAGCTTAATGGAAACAGGGCATGGACAATGGGTCAAACATGATTCCTGAATGTATCTTAAATGCATAACAGTTTTTGCCAACTCGACAGTGTTTACCCTTACCAAATACAGAAAACTGTTTTGACTAGTTGTACGACAAGACCATTTTGCCAATTGTATGGATTATGCTTTCTTCATCACTCTTATTCTTTTTGTAAATTTATCATATAAATAGGATAATTAGTATAACTAACCAAAATGACAAATAAATTTGACAAAATGGCAAAAATTCTATTTATGACAAACTAGTAATGAATCCTGCAAGATTTCTTACAGACTGGTCTGCTAGAAAATATTAAAACCTTGCGAGGTTTAGTTTTTTGCAGCGGATGTGGGATTCATACGGTGAAAGTGGCCTG
>BQNB010105807.1:0-23526 GCA_026074375.1 Tanacetum coccineum | reverse complement strand
CACTTGGAAATCTTGCGGTCCTACAATTGATTTACATAAACCTATGAATTCACCAACTTTATGTTGACGTTTTAAGCATGTTTTTCAGGTCAATAAGGCACGAGGTGCGATGATACATTGGGAGTCAATAATTGAAGAGTCAACACTTAAGATTTGGGGTCTTATTACACTTTAGGGACCATTGTTATAAACCGGAATCTTTATCTATATTGTTGAACTATTTGAAGCCATGAGCTTATGTAACAAACAAGTATTTTGTTAATCCAATGTATCTTTTTCAACGACACGTTTAGTAGTCGTTCTCAGATCTTGTGCTATTGACCCAATAATGTAACGCCTTCGGATATTCAACATTCCGCTGCATACTCAGATTTGAGGGTTCTAGGGCTTCTTTTGAGGCGGCTACGTTCTGACGCCGTCTTGGATTACCTGACGTTGTCTCGTGTATGATTTGACGTCATCGCTAGCAATCGCGACGCCGTCTCCATGCACTGTATGCGTATTTCTTCAAGAGATTTGGTGTAGAGTTGTAGTCTTGTCCGTTTCTTCTCCAAATGAGCCCAAGTCACGTGTATTTCCTCAAAAAGCCATCCAAGTGCTAAAAACACAAAAACAAACGATTAAGTACATAACTTGGGCATAAATGCACGATTTAGGGGGTTAAATGACCTTGAAAAAATGTATAAAATAACACCTCATCAAATACCCCTACACTTAGGATTTGCTTATCCTCAAGCAAATGGGCTTTTATACCTAGACAATAGCAGTATCGGGGGCATTTAACTTACTTTTTAAAGATATTTTACAACACAGCCTTCTAGACCTCGTAATTAAAAGCAAGAAAGTTATATACTAGGACCTTACATAAGTGTTTGGATTCTCTATTTCTCTCGGGTGTATATTGAATTATAACAATATAGGAAACAAGAAAATAACACTCATTACATGTCGTAGCATATAAATTATCATAAGCTTGGTAAATGATCAAACCTCCAACGCTAGGCGCAGGTACTAAAAATTACTATCAAAGAGGTCTTTTAAGGGTTATGAGGTGTAGGTGTATGATAACAATAATAGAAACAGAAACGGATGGGATATATTTGGGGGTGACTTTTTTTGGTGAATTTGGGGTGAAGTGGTGAGTTAATTATCTATAAGAATACACGATGATTGGGTTGCTAAGCCAAAGACTCGGACAAAGATATACAAACTCTACAAAACTCTACATCAGTCTCTTTTCTTTTTCTTTTCTCTTTTTTGAACATATTACATCACTTTGGGTTTATAAATGCACCCCTACACTTGAGTTTTTGACACTCAATACATAAGCTAGTCTAATGACCCAAATTATGGTGGATCAACATAACATGGAGACTATCGAACAAACATGAGGGTATTGATTTAACTTTTCTTCCCCATTCTTTCGCAAAATAAATACTACCATGAATTCCAATCGTCATAAAACTGTATTTACAAGGATAAGGACTTAGCAACCGTGTACTCAAATAATTAACTTGGGTTAAAACAATAATGTACTAAAACGAGTACATACAAGGAAGGCTAAGGCGATTTGGGTGTAACTGTAGAAACTAGAAGGGGGGTTGAATAATTTTTACCGTTTTAAAATTAAAACTTAGATTGTCGACTTATGTGAATTCAAGAGATATACACAAGCGTATATAATAGCGATGCAATACGTAAATAAACAATCTACGAAATATAAGCAAGTAAAGATAAGAAAGATCAAACCGATGACACAATGATTTATAGTGGTTCGGCTACGAAGCTCCTCTTCGCCCTACTCCACTCCCCAAATACCCAACTTGAGAGTTATCTTCACTATGTCAACAAGCTCCCTTTAGGCGGAGAAAACCGTACACGTTGCTTACACTTTTTCTGGTACTAAGCTAAATACCGAGTTCTACTTCGAGATAGAACCAATCTAACACACTATATATTTTGAGGCCTAAATACTAGAGTAATCAAGGTTTTCTACAGGTTTTTAAGAAAACTGCAAATTTTGGACATTTGTACAAAATTAATATTTTGAAAATAATAAAAAAATTCGAATTTTCACAAGTCTGGAGGCGTGATGCCGTTAGGAAAAATCCTAATGCCGTCTCCAAACACTGTGAAAATTTCACTTTTGTTTTCTTGGAAAAATTTTCTGCACGCAATTCTAATAGTTATTTCCTGCAAAAATACTGCATAAAACATGAGATTAGTTAACACAATCATATGACACAAGACGCGAATTAATCTAAACAACTCCTTTAATATGTCTGAAATGGTTCTTTGAAACCAGATTTTTCCTTAATTTTTTTGAAATACATTTGATTGCAATTAAGACGAAGTTAAAGACAAAACAAAGCATGATCAAGAAATAGTTCAAACATATAAAAACAAATGATAGAGAATTAAAACACACAAGACACTCCTAAAATGCATTAAATTAAAAAAATTGAGTTGCCTCCCAACAAGCGGTTTTGTTTATTAGAGAGTCTTTTAGCTAGACTCGGAGTCACACGTCCTTACGTGACTCCTCCTTCGTTACTCACTTTTTGACCTTCACTTACGAGTACGGAACATTCATCGTTAAACACCTTACGTCTCCATTGGTTAAACTCCTTTTCTTTCTCTTGGTGGAGTTTGATTCTTTCCTCCCATTCTAAAATAAGCTTATTTATGGTGCTAGTGGGGGTCACGGGATCAAATTTATCTTTTTCTCTTTTTTCGAATTTGCAAAGGAATTCGAGGTGTTTGCCAAAATTTGTTTTGCTTTTGCCGAATTTTAAAGTTATTGTCCCTTTATCTAACCTAATCTCAGCCTTAGCTGTTGTTAAGAGTGGCGTTCCTAGAATAAATAGATTTCTCCTATCTTCCTTAATGTCTAAGATTACAAAATCCATGGGGTATATGAATCCTGCAATCTCAACTAATACGTCCGCGGCTATTCTTAAGGGTTGAATATGCGATTGACTAGCTAAGGAGAGTCTAATGTCGGTCTCTACAAGCTTTTCGCCGGTTAGCCTATTGTAGGTGGAGAGGGGCATGACGTTCACATCGGATCCTTGGTCGACTAAGGCATCCATATATTTTAATCCTCCTACATTGCATGGTATTACAAAGTTACCCCCTATATCCTCCTTTTTGGTAATCATTTTCTTAATCATTGCCTTGCGCATAGGTTCTACGGGAAGTGAATGGTAGGCTTCACACTCTATCTTACCTAATTGCATTACGAGTAATGAGTCATTAAACCTTTAATTTCCTATAAGACCCTCAATTAACTCCTTATTGATTTTATGTTTAAGGTAGTAGCTAACGGGTTCAGACATAGGCATCTTAACTAGTTCCCTTAATTTTTCTCTCATGAGGTCTTCCTCGGTGCTCCTAACTGACTCATCAGCGGCCTCATCCTTAATTTATTCATTCATATCAATCACCTCAATAGGCTTTATCATACCCGATTTGATAGGTCCCAACTTGCTGTTCTCGACATTCTTTTTTTCCTCCATTCTCAAGGGAGATGGAATTAACATGCTTAGTAATGGGGTGCCTAGCCTCTTCTCTCACTAGTACTTTCTTTGGAGTTCTACTTGTTGTGAGTTCTTTAAGGAGTTCGAACATCACTGCCATCCTATTGTTGATTCTTCCCGTTGTTTGAAGATAACATTTTCGAACCTCTTCATTCTTTTCGTGTGTGCTTCAATGTAGTCTCGTACTCGAGCTTCAAAACTGGTCTCTAATGCTTTTGGTTGAGGGTTTGGGCATACGCGTTCACGAAAAGTAAAGGAATTTTGCCTTGGTGTCTCACTAAGGCTTCGTGGAGGTGGATCTGAGGAAATGGCTTTGACGTATACTTGAGGGACATTAGTTGAGCTTGTTTCATGTGCTGTTAGTGGTCCTTTTAGTAGGAACTTAATTTTATCTTCAAGCTCAAGAAGTCGTCAGTCAGGCATTTTTGATGTATTTTGAGATGTAGAAATTGCCTTGCCCAGTTTGACGAAATCTCTTGAATCATTCAAGCCCTCATGGTCATAAAGAGAGAGATTCTCAATGATTTCCCAAGATTCTTCGGCGTTCTTATCGCGGAGTTTGCCACCGGCGGCACAGTTAATCTCACACTTAAGATGAAAGGAGACATGATCATAAAAAATTTGGATTTAAAGCCAAAGATCGATGCCATGATGAGGGAATTTTTGGAGTAAGTCCTTGAAACGAGTCCATGCTTTAGAAAGAGATTCGCCTTGATGTTGTTGGAACATCAGGATGTCATTTTAGAGTTTTGCAGTCCTTCCTGGTGGAAAGAATTGAGCAGGAAGGCGTTCAAGCCAATTGGTAGCTTGATCATAAAGGGAAAACTAAAATAAACGCAGATGCGTCCTTTCCCTATTTGCAACATCAAGGTTAAGTGAGTCCACAAGTTTTAGAAAATATTTAAGATGTTGGTTTAGATCCTCGGATCAAAACCCGTCGAATGAGCATCCATTTTGCACCAACCGGATGGTGTCGGATTGTAGAGGTACCACATTGTTCCCATCGAGGAGCTCAATGGTGTTTCGATAGCCTTCTGGCTGGGTCTGAAGTAGTCTCCTAGGGTACGGATATGATTTTTGTCTCCCATGGTGGTGAACGAAAAGATTTACGAAACAGAGGGAACAAAGAAAGAGATAGACTAAAAGAAAGCTAATAACAGAAAAATAAAAATCTCACTTGAAAGGATTCAAGCGAGTAGACCTAAGCTAGATAGAGTTCGAAACCTAACTATTCTCCACGCAACGACACCAAAAACTTGATGTGTGGTCGTTGAAAACTCACAAGAAGTTTTACAGCTCCCTAGGCGGTGTACCTAACCGTTGTAGTGTAGTATAGGCAAGACTCGGGGGTTGTTATCGTTCTCTAGGGGAATAGGTTAGGAAGGCTCGAACAGAATGTAACAGAGGTCTAATTGTTGAGAGAAGATTATTTTTGTATTTTTATACTTTATAAAAGCAGGTAAAAACCATGGGTTGAGAGGTTGGTTTGGTTTTAGCTAATTAACTAATAATAAATCTAAATTACTTTGGTGATAACTATATAATAAACAAACGTATTTACTTAATCATGCACTACTTCTTAGTTAACTTCTCCTAATTATGTTGCTTTTGCACACCTATGATGATCTGTGTAAGTATTTCCTAAGTCATGAACGAATTACACGAACCCGCCGTCTACGTAATATTCCGTTAAGGCAACGCACAAGTACGGTAGTATGAAGACTATTACAAGGCCCCTAAGAGTACATTACATGCATTTAAACACTTAAGAGGGATCAACCATATTGGGGTAAGGTAGTATAAAGACTGTTATCGATGGTATCCTTTCTACACACTCACGTTTCCCTAGACGTCTATGCCAATTTAATATCTTATGGCTAGTTTTCTAAAGCCTAACGCACACATCCATCACAAGAAGCAACATTAAAAGGATCTACAAACTAAGTTTCATGAAATCATAAGTAAATACTAAGAGATCTAGCCTAGCATGTTAAAAGGAAGTGAAGAACAAGAATCAATCAAACAACACATAAACATATTGAATGATAAAAGATAGGAGATCTAACTTGATTAAAACATGTAATTGAGGCTGTTACAAAAGGGTTTGGACACCTTAAAACGGCCTAAATGGCAGCTAAAATCATCTTCTAAAAGTAGGGTTCGGTTCCCAAAAGTTACACACTAAAAACCCTAAAACGAGTTTGTATATATAGAAAAATAGGCCGCAACGGCGTCGTAGGTTTTCTGACGCTGTTGCTTCGTCAAAACTTCTAGGGCTTCTTTTGAGGCAGCTACATTCTGACGCCGTCTTGGATTTCCTAACTCTGTCTCGTGTATGATTTGACGCCGTCGCTAGAAATCGCAATGCCGTCTCCATGCACTGTATACGTATTTCTTCAAGAGATTTGGTGTAGAGTTGTAGTCTTGTCCGTTTCTTCTCCAAATGAGCCCAAGTCACGTGTATTTCCTAAAAAAGCCATCCAAGTGGTAAAAACACAAAAACAAATGATTAAGTACATAATTTTGGAATAAATGCACGATTTAGGGGGTTAAATGACCCCGAAAAAGTGTGTAAAATGACACCTCATCATCTCTTCACTTTTGATCAGCTTGACACTTCATTCGATTTTAGGAAATTGACAGATTACGAAGCAACTCACGCATAATAGAATCTTGATCCTGTAAATACTCATCAACTCCTTGAACACGACAGGTACCTAAAACATAAGTTAGTAGATTTGGTGGGAAAATGCCCTAAAAACTTCGAACATAAGTTAGTAGATTACGATGCAACTCACGCATAATGGCAATCTTCAATTATCTAGTGGATTAGAATTGAGGTTAGAATCAAGAAGACCTTGTCATTTTTGAACCACACTCCATCTCGTTGTAATAAATAACCAGATGATTTAGATAATTTCTCATAAAAGGAATTATGCCTCACCTCCTTTTGTAATATTGGCCACCAATCTACATGATGCATTGAGATAGCTAAAAACTAAAATTCAGCCATAAGTGATAATGAATCTACAGCTTGATTTTCAGATCCCTTTTTACACTCGGTCTTATAATCATAACCAAGGATTTTTGAAAGCCATCGAATTGTGCTGGAGTGGTAATTCGTTGCTCCAATAAATACTTAAGACTTTTTTTATCAATAAGAATAATAAAAGATTTACCTAGTAAATAAGGACGCCACTTTTGAATAGCCTTGACCATAGCCAACATCTCTTTCTCGTAGGTAGATAGTTGCAATGCTGAACCTTTTAATGCTTCACTGAAGTAAGCTAATGGTTGGTTGTTTGTAAGAGGGCTGCTATGATTCCGATGCCATTTGCATCACACTCAATGAAAATGTGATAAGAGAAATTGGGAAGACGTAGCACTGGAGGAGATGTTAGAGCCTTCTATAGTTGTTGAAAAGCTAACTTTGCTGATTCATTCCATTTGAAACCCTCATGTGATAAGAGTTGTGTTAGTGGAGAAATTATACTTCCATAACGATGAATGAATTTTTGATAATATCCAGATAAACCGATGAACCCACGAATCCCTTTCGGATTAGTTGGTGTTGGCCAATTCAATACAACTTGTATATTTGTGGGTTTGGCAACTACCCCTTTCTTAGAAATAATATGCCCCAAGTAATCAACTTGTGAAACACCAAACCTGCACTTAGACTCTTTAACACATAGATTTTTCACTGCCAATATTGTGAAAACAACCTGTAAACATGTGAGGTGATCTTCCCACGTCTTCGAGCACACAAGAATTTCATTGAAGAATACCACAATGAATGTGCGTAGGTAAGGGCGAAAGAGCTCGTTCATAAGACTTTGGAAGGTGGCAGGCGCTTTTGTGAGTCCAAATGGCATCACAAGAATCTCGTAGTGGCCTTCATGTGTACGAAAGGATGTTTTTAGAATATCATCTTCATGCACCCGAATTTGATGAAAGCCTGCCTTTAAGTCTAACTTAGAGAAAACTTTTTCCCTGTAAAGTTCATCTAATATCTAATCACTTACTCAATTGGGTATTTTTCTTTGACTGTTATTGCATTTAAAGCCCGATAATCCACACAAAATCGCCAGCTTTTTTATGCTGTTTTTACTACTAAAACAGGTGATGAGAAAGGGTTGTTACTAGGTCTGATGAATCTGGATTGTAAAAGTTCTTTAACCATGTTTTCTATTTCTTTCTTTTGGTTGTAAGGGTAGTGATAAGGTCAAACACTCACCGGTCCAATATTTGGTTGGAGTGTAATGCGGTGATCGTGTGATCGTTTATGTGGTAGGTTATTAGGTTGTTCAAACACTTGCTGGAATTTGGTTAAAAGGTGGACTAGTTTAGGAGGGTATGAGCTTGATTGTGAATTACTAACACAAAGTGACATTTGAAATAAATAACATGTGACTTAGAGACAATTGAACTCTTTATTTTTCAAAGCTTCCACACCAACATTTTTCCTTATCCCTTGAAACGTATGGGAGACTCCCCCAAGCTTGAAGGACATGCTTAGTTGCTTGTGATCTGTTGTAAATGGTCCAAGAGTCTCTAACCATTGTACTCCCAATACTAATAGACATGCTAAAACCGGAAGCACATAATAACTTGCGGTGATAGGTGTACCTCCAGTCATGACCATAAGCGCTTGACATTGTCCCATACAATTAAATTTTGATCCGTTGGTTACTGTAACTTGAAATTTCTTACTTTGACTAACCGGTAAGCTATACTTAGTAACGATGGATTAATTAATGAAATTGTGCGTGCTACCTCCATCTATGAGTAACTTTACAGTCTTGTTTTTAAGATCGCCAAGTACACGGATGGTTTGAGCATGATTGGTTCCAGAAATCACATGGAAGGAAATTTCAGGCTTGACTTCTTGAGTATCATGTTCGGGTTCAATTTATGCTTCTATAAAGTTGTGTGGTTCTGTAAGGTTATCATCATGAGGATTGGGTTAAAGAGAGTTTTCTATCATGAACACTTGTGGGCATTCACACCGGTGACCAGATACAAACTTCTCATTGCAATAATAACAAAATATTTTTTTCTCGGAGTTCTTAGGGTTCTTGATTAGTAATACGCGAAACTTGGTTTGAGTGTACGGACTAAGATGTCCACGGGGAGTTCGGGGGTGGCCCTAAGATACTTGTTGGCAGACTTGGATTAGACTTTGGCAAGCGAACTAGTTGCCTAGTCTTCTTTTAACAGTTTATTTCTTTCATTAACCAAACGAGAAGCCCAATCGTCTCGGCTAAGGTACGAGGTCGTTTGAATTTCACATCAAAAGAAATGTCATCTTGAAGTCCTGTAATAAAATTTGCAATGAGAAAGCCTTCGGGTAACCCGTCAACTCGATGTGATAGATTTTCAAATGATTCAACATAGATTTTCCAAGTTTGAAGTTTGATGAAGACGTGATAGAGCCTCGGACGGGTCCTCGAAGCCGGTAGGTCCAAAATGCAAGAGCAACACCTTGGTAAATTCAGCCCATGTAACTGGTCTGCGAAATTTTGTTAACTACCGATACCATTATAGAGAAATTCCTTCAAAGTATAAGGATGGAACTTCAACTTGTCGATTGAGACCCACATTTTGAAACTGAACGTATTCCTTGAAAATAAAACATGTTGGATCTTTACCATCGTACTTTGGAAACTGCAACTTAAGTTGATGACTATGAGGGTCGCGATGCTCGAAACTAGTGGAATTAGAAGTTTCGCCTATAACGAACGGATTAATTTTCTAGGTGGGTGTGGTAACCACTACGATATGTTCGTAGTGCATGGAGTTCGGTTAATGTGGTCTGCAATGCGGAGTTAACTTTTTTAAAACTAGACTCGTGTCTAGCCAGATCTCGTTAACTTCATTTTGAAATTATGTGTTGGTTTTGTTACAGGTATTCATGGATTTAACTAATCTGATGCCATTGTTAAATTCATAATAATAAAGGAAGGGTAGAAAGTAGACTAGGAGGGAACAAACTTGTAAGTTACTGACTAAAAACAAACCAACTATGCTAGTAAGTAGGAAATATAAAAATACTAGAAGCCCACATTGCACCATGTATCTCAACTTCTTTAAACTACTACTTGACTTTCATAGATATGAATATAGGATTTGTTTTATCTTATTTACCAGTAATTTGCATATCGACCATATTCGTTGTTGTGTTTAGTCTTTATTTTAGCAAAAGTACAGGGTAGTCAAGTGTTAAATTTTTCATGGGCTAACTTGTGTCCTAAGTCCAGCCCATGTGTTTTAGGGTTTGTTCTCCCCCCTCATCTCTATAAAAGGAGGTGAGGGGGGAGGGGATTTTACACACCAGATGAAATATATTCATTAATCTTTCAATACTAAAATCATTCGATTAGGTTTATCATCTTGTGCTCTCTATCTTTCTTTTCTGTCGATCAATATACTTCTGCTAGGGTGTGTTCTTTATTCGACATTGAAGTTATATCCGTTCTTAGTATCAAGGTGTAGGCTATCAAAACCTACAAGTGGTTAAAAAGCCTTTAAGTGTCGAAGGTTTTTCGATACTAGGTTCGAAGTCGTTAAAGGTTTGATCATTTTTTTTGGAAGGACAGGTTCTTCTGTTTGGGCTTCTCCAAGTTCCGACGACAACGAAGAAAAGTTACTGTTTGGTTTCGTGAACAGTAAACTGTAGCACAGAAGAATCGGTGCTACTGAAGGTTAGTTTCGTTTTTTTTTTTTTTCGACGTTACATGGAATAAGGAGAAACCATTACTGGTTATTTTTAAGAATTGAAACGAAGAAAAGAATATTACTTTGGAGGTTTTTTGCACAAGGACTTGATTGAGGTTTCGATTTTTTGTGAGGGTATATCACAAGTTTAGTCCGATCACAAAGGGATAAAGAATGACGGGACCAAGTTTGACATCGAGAAATTCGATGAAACTGGTGATTTTGGTTATGGAGGATCAAGATGGGGCGGGGGGTTTTGGGGCCTTATTAATCCAACAGGATGTGAAACAGCTCTGGAGGTTTTACCCGAGGATATGGAAGCGCAAGCTAAACTGAGTCAAAACAAGAAAACTCACAGTGCCGTGATTTTATGTGTTAAGTTAACAATGATCGATAGAGGAGGTATACCTTTAACCCGGGGTGGGGAGACGACTTATGCTAGCGTCCAGGGGTTTGGTCCAAAGCTCATACATTTGTATATGACAAAGTCATCTGGCCAACAAGTTTTACTAAGAAGTTGTATACATTCTTTATCCAGTGCTTGACGAAAGATTTTCCGAGCATATAAGATGAGTTCCAACATAATCGATCTTGATTTAGCAAATATTGATGTAAAAATTCGAGATGAAGATCTTGCTTTATTATTACTGCACTTCCTTACCAGCACATACGAACACTTTGTGGATACCATGCCTCTTGCTCTATGGACGGGAAGCTTTGACATTGAGGACTGATGGCCATCTGAAATTCAAAGGAAAATCAAGAGAAGGTCTAAGGCGGAAGGGGGATGATGGTGAAGGGTTATAGTGAGGTGGAAGAACTAATCGTAGGATTTCACGACATCAAGGGAAAGTCAAGATCGAAAGTCCTCGAGTGAGAACTCAAAGTGCAATATATTTCCAATCTGAGTATCCACATTTAAGAGAAACTGTTCGCCAAAGAATAATCGCAAGAAGTCAACAGGTACGTCAAGAAAGATGAGCATACGCAAGCACAAGTAGGTTCGACTTATGACGACACAAGGTAATGATGGGATACGAGCACACAGGCTCAAGCTCCTCTGCTGACTGATCATGGATTCAGATGTACATACCACAGACACCCAGTGCCAGTTAGATATACTTTTTGATTTTCCTGGAATGCGATTTGGGGCAGAGTACAGTTAGGTGACAACAGGGAGTGTAAAATTCCAGAGGTATTGGCAAGGTAGGTACAACAGAAAGATGGGTCAAGTTTCGTGTTACACAATGTTTCAGGTATATTCCTGAATTGGAAAAGGAAACTTGATATCGCTGGGAACTCTTGAAAAAGAGGGATATACAATAAAAATTGCAGTCGGTCAAAATCAAGGTGATAATAGTTCCAAGGTTATTTTATCTGAATACGAAGGTAAAAATTGCGTATACTCTTTGGATGTCCATGGCAATGGCTCTGGTGGAGCCGTACTGCTAGTGTTGGAAGAAAAAGGACATTCTTGCGCAGGTTTTGCAACAAAAGACTGGGGAACATATGAGCGAGGCTTGACTACATGGCTAGTGGAAAAGGCAAGGGCTGTTTGCAAGAAAAGTCTAGGTAAGCCTCGATTTTTTGGTGAGAATAGTGTTGCTGGTAAGTCCCATAACACACAGTCATTCAGATCAGTGGTAGGTAAGCTCACACTATCTACTCAGGGAGTGATATACTAGATGTTTCATTCAGACTATGAGGTCCGTCTCAGTGGAATTCATTGGGATTTAGAGTATTCTTATCTATTGTGAATGATTATTCAGATTTTAATGGTTTATAACCTCAGTTCAAACAGACTAATCATTTGGAAAGTTTGCGAAAAGAGTGGAAGCAGATAGTAGATGAATTAGACTGGGAGGAACGTATAAGAAGCTGAGGACGGATAATGGGGTCTAGGGGAGTTCTGAAACCAGGAGTATGAGCAGCTATGTCTTTGAGAGTTGGGAAATGCTAGAGCATTTGACAATTTGCCGATGTGGGGGAGCACGACCTGTGCAACCAATGGGGTAGCAGAACGTATGAACCGTGAACTCCTGCGCGAGGGGATTAAGGGGTACGGCAGGTTTATATAATTTGCGATGCTGTATTAGGTCTCCATATGAACTGTCTTGATGGCAGCAGAGCGTAATTGTTACCGGGTCCGAATATTCTGTATCGAGATGAGGTGTTCACATCGAGGAGCGGAAAGAGAAAAGAAAGACAACCAAATTGGGAGGAGATGTTTGTCGGTTGGGTTACAGGGTTATCCAATTGAGAGTTATGATGTGGATGATTGAGGATTTTTCGGCTGTGTTCAACGCATTATGATTTTATTATGGCCACTCAATCATCTTATGGTAATTGATCCAACAATTTTACGATAAACAAGGTAAAAATCTTGGAAGAGATTTGTTCACTGAAAGCAAGATCAGCCCGTTTAATCAACAAATAGCCGTTCTTTAGGGTATCCGTAAAGGGTGGTAGTAATTGTGGAAGATACAGACTTATATTATATGGCTTTATGGTGAATCAACCTAAAATGAGTTCACTTAGAGTCTATATAACGTGGTCTCTTCAATATAAGTGTTCATGTACAAATGTCAACGTTGAAAGATTCTGGTTGTCATGGATAGATTAAGTCTTTATATGAGGAATTACACGTTTGAGTGGAACTCATCAATAGGTTAAAATAAATCAATACTTCAGCCTGATGAAAGATTCAGATAGCACAATGTAAGATGGGCGCGAGGATGAAAGATGCATTGGGACATGAAACTATGATCGTAGTACTACCGTATCTCACAAGATATCAGTTTGGAGACCAGGAAAGAGAGCGAAGGACCAAAATATAAACCTTAAGAGTTTGCAAAAATGAATAGTAATATAGGTCTTCTTTATACTCGTTATGCTGCCAGGGCAAGAGGCAAGAAGATACCTCATGAACCTTATTGATCATAACCATAGAGAAAGGCAGTGCTTTGAATTAGAAGTACAATTCTAAGTGTAAAGCTGGCTATTGATAATGAACAAGGATGGACTTCTCTTACGGGGAAATTTGAAAAAATATAGCGGGAAAAAAAAATGGAATGGAAAAAAGGTGGAATGTATCAAGTATCCTTGTGGATCGTAGTATGATCATCCAAGGCATGTCAATAAAGTGGTGTCCCGCATCCTTCGAAAGTTGAGCGACAAATATACCATAAACCAGTCAAAAGGCTGTTCAAGATAAAGGAAGGGGATTGAAGTGTTCCAAAAGCCTAGACAAGGGCAAGTTGTGGCTCGTGGATTCACACAAATTGCAAGTATTGATTACAATGAATATTTCCTGGTAGTTCGACACGACATTCTATTCTGGGTTATACTTGCATTGACTGCGTGTTAAAGATTATGAGTTGGAGCAGCTTTGATGTAAAAGATGAAATTTTTACATGAAATCTTGAAGAATAATCTACTTGAAACAGCTACCGGGATATGAACAAGGTAACAAGGTAAGATTTTATAAATAAAACCCTTATGGTTTGAAGCAGTCCACCTAGGCAAGTGGTAAATAAGGTTGCGATGATTATATGCTGAGCAACGGTTATCAAGCGTAGCAGTTAACACAGCTGCGTAATATTACAGGAGGTTATGCACCAGGTGAGTATATCTATCTATTGTTATAATGTAAGTACAATATGCTGATTGCTTGTAATAAAAGAGCAAGGGCTAGAGATTGGTCTACCAAGTCTTTGCTTAAAAAAGAAATTCGTGACATGAAGGGAGCTTCGGTGAACAAAGAAAGATTCTTTGGTATGGATATTGTCAGGGATCGGAGTCGAAAGATACTGATGAGTCCACAATCCGGGTACGTTTCTAAGATTTTGAATATTTTTATAGATCACAGTGGGAAAATCGGTTAAGATGCATATAGGGTGGGCACTTCAAGCTGTCGTGGAAGGATTGTCCGGTTAAAGAAATGTGATTTGTGAAAGGATGAGTAAGGTTCCAGTAATTCAAATAACCCCGATTGGGAGTATAATGTACTTGAAGGTATGCACGAAGGCCAGACATAGCGTTGCGGTAATGTAGTTAGCATATATTAGGCGAATCCAGTTAAAAATCATTGGGAATCATGAATTGGATTTTGAAATATTATGCGGGGTAACTGCAAATGTTGGGTTTGGTGTATAGGACAAAATCGTGGCAACCATGGGGACGTAACATTTGTAGATTCAGACTACGCTAAGACCGAATAAAGGTATGTCTCTCCTCGCACGGGTTACGCATTTTTAGTACAGGATGTGTTGTAAGCTGGAAGGTAAACGCTACTACACTGGTGGCTCTTTCAACTACAGAGGCTGAGTATATGCTCTTACGTAGGCTGTGAAGGAAGCTATTTGGTAATGGGACTCTCGGAAGAGTTAGCGTAGAGCTTTAACACTGTGGCAATGTTATTGTTGATAATCCAGGGCGCGATTCACTTATTGCGAATTCATGTTTTTCATGAAAGGAATAAACACATTAATGTGCGTTATCACATTATCAGAGTGGTCTTGGAAGCAAAAAACGGTTAAAGTTCTGAAGTGGGTACTGAACACAATGCTAGCGTATGGCCTTGACCGAAGGTGGTACCTGGACTCAAGTTACAACATTGCTTGGATTGCAGAATGTTGGTGTAGGCTAATATAAAGCCTAAGGGTGAAATTGTTGAGTTTAATCTTTATTTTAGTACAAAAGTCCATGGTAGTCAAGTGTTAAATTTTTCGTGGGCTAACATTGAGTCCCCGAAGTCCAGCCCATGTGGTTTAAGGTTTGTTCTCACCCCTCATCTCTATAAAAGGAGGTGAGGTGGGAGAGGATTTTACACTTCATTCTTTCATTACTAATCATTCGAATTATGGTTTATCATCTTGTGCATCTCTTTCTTATCCATTTTTGTCGATCAATATATTCTGCTAGGTGTGTTCTTTAATTCGACATCGAATTTATCCGTTCTAGTATCGAGGTTAGCTATCAAAACCTACGATTCACTAAATTACAACTGGAAGAATAATCGTTACTCTAATCATGTGTAGTTTTTATATATACTTATTTCTAAACAGATCAATCATTTCCTGTTTACGGAATGACATTTCAATCATTATAAGATATACTTTTTAGATACAAGTGACACCAAAACCCATAAGGACCTCTTTTTTTTACAACTAACCAAACATTTGTTGAAGTCTTTTTGAAATAACAAATTTTTCATATTGTCGAATTTGGACTTATCCACCTATTTACATATGAACGGGTAGTTTTTAGTCTCTTTGTGATAATTTTTTCTTTATAAAATTAATTGCATGGTGCCCGCGCAAAGCATCAAGTTCGGAGCGATGTTTATTAGCGATTTATAAATTTTAAGATTTTTGCTTTCAAATATTGTTTAACGAATACTTTATAATGGAAGCTAGTTTTTAGAGATTGTTAGTTTGCGTTATGAGAATTGTGGAGAATTCATATGTCATTATTATATAATTAATTTTTTAAACTATTAACATATTAAATTGTAAAACCCTACAAAACAAGGAAGTCCGATGCCATTTAATAGGCTTGCCCCGAACCGTATCTCCACCCGTTGCAATTTTAAAAGCCGGGTCGCATTTAACTCTTGCCCCGACCCAAAACTTAAACAAACTTATATTTCTAACACCGCTGACAATCCAAAACCCTGCCGGGTTACACAATACTACTCCCTTCCTCACTTCCATCCACGTATCCATTCCAATCTCCAACTATCAAACACACAACATCGAAATCCACCAACGTGTCCCTCTCACCCTCTCCTCCCTCCATGCTTCTTTCTAATTTTTTTAACATCATTGAAACATCTCTATGCGTGAGCTTGTCTACTTTAGTTATGACATACTGAGATATATAAGTAATGTAATAAAGCGAAAAATTTCCCCGTATAATTGTGATAATAGTAAAATAGCTTTTGCATTTGATGAAAATTCTTGGGTTGTTATATGTTTATAGCATTTTTTTAAATCAGAGTTGAGGTTAGGCTTTGTTAAAAATTATGAATTTTATTGTTTTGGGGTTAAATAGGGTAATAGTTGTTAATGAATTTTGAAAAAATTAGGGGTTTATTATAATTAGGGGAAAACTTTAATTTAGGGTTTTTTTTCTTTTGTTTTTGTATGTTGCTTATTTTTAATATTTGGTTTTTAATTTTGGGTCTAAAATATGTGTTTCTTATTTGTAGGATTGAGCGATATAAGTTGGGATTGTCTGAAATTTGATCTTCTCAAAGATCGATGCCACCTATCTCTTTTTTGCAACCGTCCATGGTACGCGACAATGTTGATCGGTGTGTGACGATTGGTTTGAAACAGGTTGCATTATTTTTGTAACGGATGAATTTTTTTACCATAGTAGTTATAGCGCTACTACAACTGCAAATTAGCAGCAGCAAAAAAGTATTCGAACAAGGGTAAATATCCGTAACCTTTGTTGCCATATGTTACCGACACTAGAGTCTCTTCAAATACGTCGATTACTTCGTTGCCACCGTCCGTGGTGTGTGGCGCTGTTGATCGGCATGCAACGATTAAATGCCTTTAATCTATTATAACAAAAGGCAAGGGCCGTGGCGGGACATGCTTGGTAAGCTTGCTGCCATGGCTGACGTGTCCGTAAAACGGATTGAATTTCCAAAATTATGGTTGTTTTAAACTTGCGGGTTTTAGTGCGTGATATGTATCAAGTTATTTTAAGTGTATTGTAGGCGATGATGATTTTTGCAACTGCAATGAGTTGCTGAGCCGTGATGGGTGCCATATACCCGTATCTTGGCGGGGCATCACTACATCGTGTTTGCAGCCATGTCGGGTCGGATACCCTTTTATCTGGTTCAGACTCGCAAATCTGAGCCAAAAAGTTTCAAAGCCTGCCATTTATATGTTTTGTGAGGTGGGTGGATCGGGCTGTCGGGATGAGATTGTTACTTGATACAGATGAATCGGAGAAGTATTTTGTTGCTCATATTTTCTATCTGTTGCAAAAAGAAGAAACATATAACGGACAAGCCAAATTGACGGAATGGATTCTACAAATGCCAAATGATGTCATGCTCTATTTGTATTCTTATGTAATCGTTTACTGGCTATCATTTTCTATTGAGTCATTTTTTTAACATCTAATATTTTAATCATTTCATGAAACTGTGGGTTTTTGACAAATGGAGCTGTGATGATTTTAGCTTCATGGCCGGTTCAAGCAGCAATCGAAAAGCAATGTTCTTAACAGGAGATAAAAGTGGAATGGGGCAATAGTTTGGCTCAAGAACGGGAAGCAAAAGAAGCAAGAACGGAGGAAATGGAGCTTCAGAAGACTAAACCATTTAAAAGGACAAGATCAATAAAAAATTTCACTCATATGCCTATCTTTACATCTAGAAAATCCGAATAGTCGTTATTGCCACTCATAGCCACAAGAATCCAACTTCCGGAAAAAAACAAAAGATCAACATTTTTGTTAAATGTGGACGCAAAGATGATCGATCATGTATTGAATGGATGTTAAGGAAAAGTGTGATGGGGTGAACTATGACGCAATTTCGTAAAGGTATATTGCTTTAAACAAAGATCTTGGTTAGTCATGATATTATACATTACTATACTTTTCATTTATAAATCTATTTAACATGTGGGTCCTATCAAAAATTAAGATAAGAATGTGCAATCTTAACCATCCTATCTTTAGTTTACGAAAATCACATCTAGAGTGAACTTTGTCTGTCACTTCTTACATTAAAAAAAATCACTTTTATTTTTAAATTTGAATATCTTTTTATCAATTTATTTTTTTATGATTTAATTTTATCGTTATTTCTAAAATTTCGTGATCTTTATTCTTATCCTTTTTGATATTTTTTTATTAAATTTTTAGCTTTTCACAGTGGGTTTATTTTGTATTTTTTTAACAACTTTCAAACTTAATTTGAATCAATACGTGATTTCGTTAATAATATATACTTTTGGAGACAATGTTTGATGGGTAAGTAGAGTGTGTGAGTGTCTTTATTCAAGAGAGAATGATTCCACTATCTCCAATTACATGAGTTAGGTCTAATAGTGTGTAATTTCTGGCTATAAAAGCCTTAGTTGTATCATATAGAGAGACATCGAATTTCACACAATTCTCTCTCAAATATCAAATATAAGTTTGTTTTTAAGGTATTCTGCTGTTTTAAATTAAGTTTTAGTCTTTAAGCTTAAAATATTTTTCCTGCGTGAAACATCAAACATCATTGGGAAACATCATTATTTCTTTAAACTTCTCACAGAAAGGAGACTGAACTGGCTCTTCGGGATATAGGAGATAACGAGAAGATGGAAGGATTACAGCTGATTGAAGAGAGGGATTAGACACTACAACAAACCACTATGGTATCAGACCAGGCCGACATTGGGATATACCAGAGGCGTGTCAAATACTTAACATGTAAGTATAAAAAACGACACAAAAAATACTACTCTACCATTTATAACATTAACAAGGAACTCAGTCATTTAAAACTGTTATGTAGCTACCAAGAATTTTTTCAAACGGTACTGATCTTGGACATACAAAGATGCTGCTACGAAGATGAATAACAGAAAAAGACTCGCTGGCCTTGCTGCCGGGTTAATCCTCAAAACTACCAGCTACAAAGCAACCCACTTATTAAACTTCAATCTAAAAAGAAAGAGTACTGACCACAGACCACAGACTATACAATGTGGCGTGTCCGATTCACAACCGAGGCGACCATCTACAATTGTGAGCTTCGAGCTGCGCCAGAGGGTACGTCATTCACTTTTACAAATACCTCCTACACACAGTTTCATTCTCACATAGCTCTCTATCTAAAAACACACAAAAAGTTCCAGTAGTGTTTTCTGGGAGGCGACAAAGTTTTTTGTTTATATTGTTAATTCATGTTATAAACTTTGCTTAAAATCCTGAGAATTTGGTATGAAGTTTGGTAATTATAGTTTTTTTTATATTGGGGTTTTGTGGAGATTTGATTTGGGTGTGCTTAGTGTATAAGGTTTTCAATTAAAAGATTCTTAATTGTTTTCTAAAGCTATGGTGTATTCTATTGATTCATACGCGCATGTATGGGAACGGTGCATTGTTGGAGGCAAATGTGTTGGTGATAAGCAGGTTGTTTGGATGACTCATGGTGATGAGGCGGTTAAGGTGTCAAACAGGTTTCAAGTGGCAGTTAAGGTGTCAAATAGGTTTCAAGTGGTGGTGATAGTTTATGTTTATCAAAACAACATGTTCACTAGCTGTTGAGTTTGTTGGTGGTTTTTATTCTATTTGCATTGATTTCCTTTTTGCTATAGTTGTGATCATTGTTTGTTTATTATTCCAAATTAGAAGCATAATTTTTTCTTCTGTGAATTGATGCAGGCTTTGTCAGCTGCTATTGGATTAAGAGCTATAAGATATGTGCGCGAAGTAGAAGTGTTAGGACGGTTTGTGGCACTGGGTAACGATAAAGGTTGTTCATGGTATATATTGGTATTTTTTTATTCGACACGATTCTACATTGAAGCCTGGGTGTATTTAGATGAGTCATGTTAACACGAATTTTTGTTGCAGGTATCATCGCGCCATCAAGAGGCACTATTGGCGAGATGCATGGAATCTAAGTGACCGATTCAAGCGTTAGTCATCAAATGAATAACAAGTAAGTAACATTTGCTTAGACTTACACAGAAAAAATAAGCAATCCCAAACACTTTGTCAACTGATTTTGGAGCTGAACTAGAAACAATGATCGTTGTTTATATGTGTATAGTTTTGGGGGTTTGGTGAATTTAAGTCATCTGCTTCTTTAGTTAACAAAGAATAAAGAAACAAAACTTGAAATAGGGGTTCAACCGTTTTGTTGTTAACACCTGTAATTAGGCTCATATGGGCTGTCTTGATTCGATACATTCAGATTGTGACTTTGTTCAAAACAAGGTGGGTAGTCTAAAAACGAGTAACCTCAGATAAGTCGTTGGAATCAAGAAAAGCATTAATAATTCAAATTGCGGTTAACTTTCTGTTGTTGGTGCTTTTTTTGGAACTACTTTAGGCGTATTAATTTGTATGTTTAATTTAATACTGTTGATTATTAAAAATTAGACACATGACAGTAGAAAAATAAAGTGCGTGCGATTTAGTTACCGACAGGGATAGTGAATGAGAGTCACATAGGGTGTACGCCTAATTTGTGGAATTTTCAGTTTTGTGTAATGTGAACCAGTAGGCTGTTTGGATTAGGGGCGGTTTGGATTAGGGGTGTACTTTGGCGTCATGTTTGATTAGGGGTGTGGTTTGGCTTTTTTAAGACACTTACAACTTAAAATAACTGTCGCTTTGCGTTGCTTTATAAATTGTGGCCTTTGAATTGGTTTAACTAAAACCTGGCATTTAGGACTATTTTAAGAATTGCCCACTCTTATGAAATACCGAGGTAAGTCTACTCTATATGCGGTTGATGGGTAAACAAGGTTCCCGAACAAACAAGGGAGTAAAAACTAAGGAAACGTGTGTACCAAAATCATGACACTTATTTACTTTTGACAAGCCAATTGCTTTTATTTCATTAGTTCTTTTTTTTACCATCATATGCTTATTTTTTATCCATTATAGTTCCATATCGTCAATTTTGAAAGATGGTGTCATGCTGGATGGTTTTGCAACTATGATTTATATGTGGACATATTCAGATTATGGGCGGAGTCCATTGATGAAACTTTAGACAAAGACGAGGCTAAAGAGTAAACAGAGTAGCTCACCAACCAAGTAACATTTTGTTAATTTTATTCTTGTGTTTTTTAGTATATTTGGATATATATTAATAAAACTTGGTCCATTTGTGTAGGTTCTTGATGAGATTGGTGTAGGCGTTGCATCACATGTTAGTTTTATACACTGCCTTGATCTTACTATGTAAAATAGATACTGAATGGGTCAAACGAGTTTAGGTAAAAACAAGTAAAACATAGTTACAGGTTGTGTAACTGTTGGATTGACTTTTGACCCATTAGACCCACTTTTGACCCATTAGCTTTTACCTAATAATTTACTTCTAAAATGGTCGATTTAGATTAAGTATTATTTCTAATCATTTTGATAATATTTGTATCTTTACATTTGTCTAGGATCGGGACCAAGAATGTTAACAATGCTGCTGCTCTGAGGTATGCTATGGAACAGCTCTGTGATGAGGTCTAGACCTTGCCTAACTTTGCGACGCTTGTGAGTAAGGCTATCAGTTGATTTCACAGTCTCAGTTTTGACATCACAGTCAATTACTTTACTCTAAATGATGTAACTTTTGATCGAGTTCAATGTATGTGTCGGCGCAGGCATGGCTTCTACAGATGCAGACAATAGACATCAACCTCAACGTAAGCACAATATCAATCTTTTGAATTTATAGATTATTTGATAAAAACTCGATTTTTTTTCATTGTTGCACCAGTTACGAATATAACTCGGATGTCGAATGCACAGTCTAATAACCGACAACGACCCAAAAGACAAGCTAGCAAATCAGCTGACAAAACATGTATGCATTTCTTATTGCATCATTGCTTATATTGACATATTTATGCATTTTAATTACTATTAACTGTAGCCATTGTGCTGATGTAGGTTCCCATAATGATCATTCCATGGATAGGCTTCCAACGGGTGCAAATATTAGAGAACAACATATCATACATGAGTCGCAACATGACAAAGGTACGTCCCCTCCCTATTGTTAACTTCCCAGCTTACGTTGTCCATCATTTCAAATGGTTTATAACATCTGAACTTTCTGCTTTTCTTTTCACAGTAGGCACAAACGTTACTCTGATGTCGAATGCACAACCCAATAGTGACATGATCCCGGAAGATGCGCTCAGGAGATATCCCAAAGTAAGCAAGTTCATACACTTCGTCTCTTTGTATTTGATAAGTTAACCCACCCTTTTGTTCTATATCATTTACCAAGGTGCAAAATAATTTCATAGAATTATTTACGCCTATTTACAGATCAAATGAGTGGGTCTGGTAACATGGAAACGGGTCGGACCGACACACAAATACTTTATTTCGCCATTATCTTATTCTTATAAATAATATGACATATCAGAAATGTAGCTTAAAAACATAATTTTTAAATATTTATGAGCAATGGATGGGACCTACATGGAATTGCAATCCTTAGTGAAAAATAGAACTTCATATAGTTTAAGAAAACAAATGTTTTGTTATGTAAGTGTCCTTAAATTTGTTTGCTATGGTTGTCATATACTAGCCAAAAATCTTGGACCCATTACTGTAATGACCAGATTGTGAGAGATAGAAACAAAATTTCGGTATATTATAATTTTAGCTGAAAACATTAGTACTAAGGGAATTAAGTCTTGATATTAAAAAAAAAACTTTATGCTTTCAAGAAGTGTTATTTTCGCATCACCAATGAACATATACACATAAAACAAAAAAGTAAATGATGTATTATTTTCGCATCACAGGGCCAATGAAGAAGAAATGCATTTATAAAATAGTCTTGTCAATCTTGATCATATAAAACAGCAAAAAAAATTATGTAATTTAACGTACATAAATCAGCAAAAACAAGGCTTGGTGGTGGTGACGATGATTGGTGGTGGTGGTAGCGGCCGGTGAACTTGAAATGTCATTTTAACAAATGATCGTTAAATATTTAACGAAAATACCTAAATTGGCAAAAAAATAAGTTGGGCGCCTTTTTATGCAAGAAAAAAAGTGTGATACCTTGATTGGAAATGACCCTTAAATTGAGTACTTTTTTTATGCCATTTGCCCAAATTTAATGTGCAATTAGTGTATTTTTAAATTTTAATTTAACATTACTAATAATGTGTGTAAGCTTAAATTTTTTAAGACTTCTAAAAATAGAAGTCCTAAATGTTTTATGTGTATAGTAGAGTTAAGACCCGATATAACACATTTGTATATCAAATAGAGTGAATCTCACGGATCGTCCTTAAGGTTTGGTAAAAATGCACCTATAGTCCCTGAAACTATTTTATAAAGAAATTATCCCTAAGGATAACATAAATGACACCAACAGTCCCTAACTACGAAAAAGAATAACACAAGCAGTTCCTTTTAAAAAATAAGAATAAGTTATCTTGTATTTTATAATCTGTGCAACGTTCTTATGTTACACAATTTTCTATATTTTGTAAATTTGGCAGATACTGTTGAGTTGTGGTGATAAATTAGGCTTCGAGATATAGGC